>JAODKM010000020.1:354771-368002 GCA_026780845.1 Petrocephalus sullivani | reverse complement strand
TTAATGAGAAATTGAACAGGTGTTCCTAATAATCCTTTAGGTGAGTGTATATATATATATATATATATATATATATAAGGCATAACGCATTATACACGTGTTTCTCATGCATTATGAATGCTCATCTATAAAGCACTATAAATCCATTCATAATGTATTATAATTATCAATATAAGAATTTGTGCTTCATTATGAAGGTACTTTATAAATGCATTATGAAGGTATGTGTAATGCAGTATAATGACTACTTTAAGTGTTACCAAGCTTTCTTCAGCTGAATGTCCATTAGACCCCTGAGCGGTACCATGATTATGAAGGTAAATCCACATTAACATGATGAATAAGAATTCCTTGTTAGAAATGAACATAACACTTCGGACTTTGAGTCTGAGCAGGAAGGCTTATCCTGCTCCTATAACTCTGGAAAACATTAGCTGATCTTCATGCTTGTTTTAAAGCTGGCCACTGAAAGATGCTATTATAATCAGCTGTCGCCAACCAAAATTTGGTTTTCAAATCCATGTGAATGATAGAGGATATCCTGCGGGTAGATGGTAAACAGAACATTTGAAGCAACACAAATATAGATCTCTTCATCCATCCGTCTTTCATATCTGCATATCCAGTACAGGGTCAGGGTAGTGTGTTTTTATTTCTTTACTAAAAGCATTTTACAGGTATGAAAATTGGGTGTTCAAGCATGATGCATATAGCTGTTATGCCAGTTAGGCCTAATTATGGACAACAGCTACGTTGATGTGATTTGAACTGCACTTTGGAAAAAGAGGAAATTATATGTTGCTTCTGATTATGGATGTCTGCCTTTTTAAAACATAAGGATTACATTGATCACTTGTTAAAAGAAAAAAAAAAAAAGTTTACCGAAAACAAACAGGTGAGACATTATAGTGCTTTAGTTTATAGTGCATGTAGACGTGTAATCAGAAGATGTTTATTTATTATTTTACAGTTAAAATGGTCCAAAGAGCATGAGCCAGTCCCCGTGATGCTGGCATTGCAAGGGAGCAAATGAGGAGAGTGATGAAAAATTAATAGTGTGGATGACCCCTTAAAATTACGTACTGGAACTAGGAAGTTGGCATTTTAAAAATAAATAGTGTAAAACATATGAACAGTTGTACCCAGCAGCACGGCATCTAGATTTAATGGCCTGTGAGTGAATGGAAATTGAAGAACAAGACAGCCCCCCCAGCCCCCCCAAGCCCATGTCCCTGTCCCTGTCACGCCCATCACCCGCCCTCCCGGTATCTGATGCTGTCTCGTTTGAGCCCGCTTTCTCAGTGGTGGGCTCATTCTCCCTAATTCCCAGTAATTTGTTGTGGAACGGAGCCTCCGCTCTGGACATATGTCGAGCCTTGAACTCTGCCCATCGCTGAGGAGCATTCAACAGATAAGCGTCGGCTGGCCCGCTCTACAGACACCCGCGTGTCCGCCTGGCGTCGTGCTTGTTATCACTTTCTGTGACTTACAGGCTTAATCGTTTTTTTCTTAATCCTTCTCCCTTTCAAAGACTCCAGAAAAGTTTGAGGAAGGGGTTACGCCCCCCACTCTGGTACAGGCTGGATTCCGCCCTGGGCCGCTGTCACCCGCCCTCTGGCCAGAGGTTGCCCGATGCTGGCATTGCTGCTCCGGCTCTCCTCTGTGCTGGCAGGAAGACCAGGACCACTTGTCCTGGAATCTGCTCAGCCCCCTATTTGTGTCGGAAAGACGTGCCAGTGCTTGGCGCCATCATCACCAGACAGAAGGGTTCCTAAAAAGTCCATCTGACCTTTGAGAGCATTTTACGAGGCTAACCTCAGTCTTCATTAGTGGTGTGGTGTCATTTTCTGGAAAAACAGAAAGATTGCTGCCAAAATTCTGTGCTGAGGTACTTTGTATATTTCAAATATTGCAAACTTTCCTTGCTGGTGAATGAAACTGGAAAAATTTCTGCTGAATGGAGCCAGAGGAACATGCCTGTTATGCACTATAGATAAGATATCCCTTAAAGGGCTCGGTACAACCACTTCTCATTGAACTACAGGTAACAGTAATTGAAAAGATACAGTGGCACAATTACTGTTCTGGGAAAATCATTTTAAGTGGTTCACCTTGGCTGCACAATGAAGCTGGAATTTTTTGGAAGCTCTGTGAAGCCCTTGAATGCTGCTGTTCTTGTTATTTTTCAGTTGAGTTGCTTACCTTTTTGTGGTGTCACTCTGTGTACTATTTATGCAGACCTGTTCTTAGCATTGACTAGCTTTCATGGCTTGCCTTTGACTGCCTCTAATCGCTGGCTTTTAACCATCTGCTTATGATCATCTGCCTCTGACCACCTGCCTGTGACTGTCTGCCTCTGATAGTCTGCCTCAGATAACCTACCTCTAATATTTGCCCCTGACAGCCTGCCTCTATCCGTCTGACCATCTGCCTCCGATAGCCTGCTACTGACCGTCTGCTTCTGACTATCTGAGTCTGAATAGAAGTAGCTCACAGATTGTACTTTAACCAAGGGCAATGGTTCCTTGGATTTGAATCTACAAACTTTTAACAGCACGCAGCATCACCAGCTAATATTCTGCTTTGGCACTCCAGAGAGACTGAACTGCTGTCAGTACCGACGTGTGGTGAATCTAAGAAGCACAATATTCATCTCTTTCTTAATTCACTTTGAAGAGGGGAGATGGCATCTCAGTTTTTTTTAAACCAGTGGCCAGCCTTGTATTTTCACGCTGACACTCATTAGGGGTCTTTGATAACCAATCTAGTCTTGATTAATTGGTCCCATGTTGATAGGCTCTTTTCTGAGATGGCTGAAGATTGGTGTCCGACAGATAAATTAATGACGGGGGATGCTGACAACCAGGACCTTGTCATATTGAATAGGTGTCAGATAGCTGTCTTTAATCAGCGAGGCGACGGCGCTGCGGTGTCCGTGACTCCCTTGTTTATAGTGATTGCGAGGTATTATTTCCTGACAGCCCTGCCTCACTGCCAAAACTGGAACACTGGGACACTATTTGCCCCTGTAGTAGAACAAAGGATGGCTAAAGGACGGCCAAGATAAGGCTGTATTTGTGCTGCGAATAGAAACCCTTTCAGATATAGAGTGCTTCGAGTGAACCTTCTTCCATCAGTTACTTAACCACAGTGTTATGTAGGGGAGGAAATCGTGGCGAGTTTGCAGTGATGGACGGGATGCCACGTGCACACATATTGAGCTTCAACTCCCCCCCCCACCAAATTCACAATTGTGTAAGTAATGCACCCTTTGGCATCTACAGTCCCACACCTTTGTCCTACTACGCTGCCTCTTATTGAACATGGAGGGCTGTGCTAACACTGTGAAGGTCGTCGGTTCAAATCCCATGGAGCACACCTAAATTGTAACCCTTCCTTCTACTATGTCACTTTGGATAAACGTGTCAGATGAATGTATAGTAAGCTGCGTTGGTCTAACAGCATCCAAATGTTGAAGGGGATGAGACAGATGACAGGCAACCTGGTGCCCTGCTAAGTACCCACCTCTCTCAGATCACAATGGGACCCTTACAGCCCAAAGGCAGACCCCACTCATGGAGTGAAAGCCTTATAGAAATTTGAAAAAGTTGCCTCTCTGTCAGATCAACACGGTGTTCAAACGATGTCCCGTTTTGATTTCCTTTCTCTCTCCATGAGGCTCTGCATGCTTTATCGACAGGAGAAAGGCTCTCACAGTTCCCAGCCCAGCCACTGTCCCCAGAGAGGGCTTAATCTCATCTTCAATAGAAGGCTATGCCCTACTTGGTGGTAGTTAAAATTAAGCTTTTTCAACTTCTCTAACTATGCAGAAAAGCTAGATCAAAGTGTGTATTTTTTTCCACCATTACTGAGCATAATATCCTTTAAAATGCTACAGGAGCTTTTTCTCCTCATAACCCTTTTTGTCAGCAGATAATTGTTTACTAGCAACTGGACATTTAATTACACTTGTCAACAAATTTTTACTTTCTTTTTGTTTCACAAATTATAATAGGTGACTTACAGTATTGCTTGTGAACTCAAATATGTAAGCAGAACTTACCTATCACGATGTTGAGCAGCACAATTAAATCTCACGCTATGTGCAGTAGTCGAGTTGTAAAACAAATCGCAAATCCCTTCTGCAAAGTCCTAAATAAGTTTCCTAAATTACTCTGAAATACACCCATTCATTCTATATTAAGAATTATATGCTATTGATATAGCCTAAAAATCACCGAAAAACTTTGGGTGAGAGCAAAATTCTGAACACAGTTCTTAAATCAGCATTAAAAAGTACATAAAACACAACCTTCAGCTGTTTTCTACTCAATTTTTTGTTGACTGGAGTTATGTGAAATACCTGCGTTTAAAACGTTTTGCAGTAATTATAACAAAATTGGCTGTTTCTCAAAAAAAAATTCTGTGTGATCAGTATCACAAAATCTGGCACACCAAAAATTCTAAAGGAAACAAAAACCTTGTGAATCAGTGTTATTGATATTTCTTTCGTACGAAACGTAGACTTTTATAATGTTCATTCAGTGAGTTTTTCACCCGTGTTCGCTATAATAAAGGGGAAACCTAGGCTCAAGAGAATCCTTTTCTATTAATATTTTATTAGGTGCAGCTACCAGCCAAAGCCGCGTAAATAACTACATAAAAACTATTCAGAGGATTATCTTACTTTTAATAAGAAAAATTGTTTTGATGAGTAATCAGTAGGCGTTAACATTCTTTTACAGTTATAATGGGTCAGAGAGCGTAAGCCATGCATTTGTGAAGCTGGCATTACAAGGGAGACATTGGCTGCCTGTTTGTCTGCTTTCCTTATAATTAAAAGTAAAAATATTGCTCACCCTTTTTGGTTTGTTTCTTATTAAAAGAAAAATAACCGTCTAGTTTGTTTTTGATTGTGCACCCTGACACTGATACCAGTTTTTACTATAGACACATGGAGGAAAGACTGTCTGCAGCAGATTTATGAGGAAACCAACAGATGCCCCATTTAAGACACTTAACTGGGATCAGAGGTAAAACGGAGTTGAAAAAAACCCATATATTTGTGGCAGTGACACCCAGCAAATAGGGTCATGAAGCTGAGGTCTCAGTCTTGGTTGTACCATGGTGCTGGGGGCCAGCGTTACTCCTTGTGTTCCTGGTCCATCCCTGGTCCCATCGCTACCGGGATTCCTCTCTGGACCAGGCTAGCACACCCCTGGGGCTTCATTGAGCAGCGACAGTCACGGAACAGAGCTGAGGACCAAGCATGGCAGAAACACAAGTTCTTGAGCACACTACGGGCGTAGCTGCCCACAGCTTGAATTTTACTGAGGTTTCTGTGGTCACTGAGTCCAAACTAAGGGCAGTGTTGCTTCTTTCCTGAAGATCCTATTTAAATGGCACCTAATGATGCAGAAAATGATTTTGCTTTAAATTCCTGTATTGCTGAATTCCAATTAGCCCACCGGAAGGCAGCTCAGGTGGGAAGATTATTATTATTATTATTATTACTAACCAATCAATGGGAAAAGAAAAGAAAATCTCCTCTTGGTCAAATATTCTTCATGCGAAGACGGTTGGTTATTCACCACTGACCATAACAATAACAGAATGCTGAATTAATCATAATTTTTTAACATAATGTTTCATAATGCGGGATAAGTCCTATAGCATATGTAATAGTGCTGATTTATAATTATTATTATACATGCATTATTATTATGCATATTCCAGAGCAGAGCTCAGGGTGTTTTGGAAGATGATCTAGATGGTCATTCACACATTAGCTTTGACAGCACTTAATGATAATAATGAATTATGTATTTCTCATAATGTTTTATAATGCTTTTTGTAGATGATGTTCAAAAAAACCACCTGGCAGACTAGTCCCCTCTTCGGTTACAGCGATTCTGAATGTATTAAAAATCCTTTTCAAGGAAAAGTCAAGGTCAAAATCCATGGTGGTATCACTGGGCATCACCGGACTAGGACTTTTCCAGAAGGATTTGCATATAAATATATAAAGCCTGTCAACTTCTGGTAATCGGCAAAATTTCATTACATTAAGAGTCAACTAAATGTTTTTGGCAGAGAGAAAAGGCTGAAGGGATTATTTGACTCTCCTCACTCCGTACCCTCTGCCAGGAGGAAGGAGGTGAGTCTACACTGAGGATGCGATGCCACGCATGACCAGTGGGCCCACAGGGCAGAAGCTTCCTTGTGTTGATGCTCCAGCAGACCAGTGTCCTGCTTTAGGGCTGCCAACTTGGAACAACAACAGTGACATCAAAGACTCCATGAAAAACCTCCAAGGAGAGACTCCACAAATATAAACACAGAAAAACTATTTATTTCCTGTTTTTAGCTACCTGATCCTTTTTAAGCTTTTTAAGCTAAGCACACTTAGCTGTTGACACAGGTTGCTGTGTCTCAGTGGGGTTAAGCGCCTTAAATGTTACTGAAGGCCATGAGTGCAGCTCCTGAGATCACTACATTACCTGCCTTAATATTAGTAGAATATGCAGGTCCCAGAAACCTGACAACGTGCAAATACCTGGGCAGAGTGTTCTGGTAGCAGTTTAGCCAGGCTAATCTTATTTAAGAAACTTAAGTGCACTTGTGATCAAAAGGTTGCTGGTTCAAGTCCCTGACCAGCAAGGTACCGTCCCCAAGCACTGCTCCATGGGCACTGAATTAGCTGCCCACTGCTGTGTCACTATGTCACATATGGGTTAAATGCAGAGGACACATTTCATCGTTGTGCATCGTGGTGCGTCAACAATGACCATTAATCACCTTGACCTTAATGGCAAAGTAACCATTGTGTTAGACTACATTATGTTAACATGTAGGCAGGGCCAGATCCAGGCAAATTACGCTGCTCCGTAGGCTCTGATTTGCCCAGCTGTCGCAATAAGTAGAATATGCAGTTGTCTGGGACCCCCAAAAATACCTTCGTTGCGGAGAAAGTTTTCATGGTTAGGGAGCCTGCCAAGTAAAGCTTTGCCTAAGGTCCCTGAAAAGGTAGGTGTGGCGCGGCAAGTGAGTTCTATAGCATAAAAATACTACAAAAGGCTGGGGGTGTGATGACACTGGCTGTGCCGTTAGACAGGAAGCTGCTCCGCTTGTGTGACAGCAGCGGCGGCATCCTTACGCGACTTCTGGAGTGTGTCGCGGGCCCCACTAATCACGCTATCTCAAGAGGCAATTTCTGAGAGCATCACAGTCTAAACCGATTAAATTTAAATAGATATGTTTGTAAAACACATCCTGGGCTGTGCGGCTCTTATGTAAATCAGCAGCCAGATGTAATTTACCCATCCAACCATTTACATTTCGTGATAAACTCATTCAGTTCTGTTTCTCAGATGCACCATTATTGGATTTCATTACCATTTAACATCATATATTTTGAAGTTACAGCATATAAAATTACATTAAAATGGTGTCACCATGCAGCTTAAAGACAGGTGTGCTTTAATTCAAGTATGCTGACATTGGTTTCTTACAGAAAATCATAAGAAATACATCTTCTCAAGTGATGAAGACTTTTCCTAATGTTAAGTTTCTTAGCTTGTGGGTCCTGGCTGGTACTTTGGCCCCTTAGCTTTTAGAGCGGCCATCTTGTAATAAAAATATCACCATATGGGACGGCTGTTATAATTACAATGATGTATAACAAGCAATTCCACATGGACAGTGACAGGGGTCAGTTTGTGCAGCACATGAATTTGACTCTGAGCACAGAAAC
Source organism: Petrocephalus sullivani (assembly GCA_026780845.1). NCBI lineage: Eukaryota > Metazoa > Chordata > Actinopteri > Osteoglossiformes > Mormyridae > Petrocephalus > Petrocephalus sullivani. Next base: position 360,249 of record JAODKM010000020.1, on the reverse strand, counting down.
AAATAAGAAAAGAGACATCTCTGAGTTGCTTTAATAAAACTTTTACAAAGGTTCTCAAGTGTTGAAGAATACAGCAACGATTGGCAAAAATCCTCTTTAACTGTATGAATGCTGCTATATTTAAATGAAATTAGCTGTGTAAAATTAGCACTAATAACTGTAATATTGGAATTAATTTAGTCATCATTATTAAATTTGAACTGCTGTATTCATATTCAGTAGCAAAATGACTGCTGCCACCTGCTAATTTATAGGGCTTTATCTTCTGGCAAACCAATCCCCACTCTGGCTACGCTTAAGTACACTGTCAGGGGGCACCAGCCGTCTCGGCGGGAGAGTCCAGTCTGAGGAGTCATTATCATTGATTCACTTCACCTGTCCCTCATCCGTGACTATAGGTATATATGTGTTTCTTTCAAATCCCCATTAACCCTGACCTGACCCTGACAACTGACCTCCTTCCCTTTGCTCTTGATTCAATGGCATACACGGCTTCCTCTTTCCCACTGACACAACTCTCATTTTTCATTTTCCTCCCTGCCTTTCCATCCCTGGTAAACCTTGGAAGGGGGAAACCCAATCCCCAGTAAACCCATTTTCTCACTCCGTGCTATTCGCGTGTCACCTCATTCTCTTGACCTCCTCCAAACTAGAGCATGTCACACGCATATGCATTATTCGGGTGCCGAGTCGAGTCTCGCCACATCCATGCCAAAGCACCAGCCATAGCCCTTGAAGTGGTATCTGAGGACCCCTGTTGTCCTCCTGCAGTGACTAAGCCAGGAATGATACGAAATACACTTATCCTCTGGCGATAACATTTAGGAATGTATCTCTCCATCAGTGGAACGGGAGAATCCCCGGGGATTCCGCTCTCGGAGTGGAGTGTCTCTTATCGATAGGATCCCTGACGTGGTGTTCGGTTTGTCGCATGCAGGAAGCTCGCAGTGAGAACGACACTTGATACAGCACCAGCGGCTGGGAGCGGCGCATGCTGCGAGGCACAGCTAGGAGGCACAGCTAGGAGCTGGAATGCTTCCTCGGGACATTCTGGGGCTTTCTATGCCAGTGTTTGTGGAAGGTCCCTCCACAAAGGATTCCTATTTTGTTCAGCACGCTAACGTGCCCAGGCTGCACAGGATGAGTCGATACGCAAAGGCCTGGCGATTTGCCATCGAGCTGCTTTCGACTCTGGTCACGCTTCAGTGTTTTCTCAACTTCTGACCCGCAAGTCACGCTTGTAGGTGTGTGTCTGCTAGAGTCCATGAAGGAACGGCCTACAATGAAGGTGTGAAAATTCACTGCTGCCTAAGGTTTACAGTCAGGAGCTGAACACCTATTAATATCATACAGAGTGTCAGGAAATGCAAAAATGCCAGACCTCATTTTAATGGAATATAAAAGGAAGCAAGATAAGATTGGCTCACTTTGGGTATTTCTTCGCTGAACCTATTTCACTCTTTGGATATTATTCTATAGCCTGGGGGGGGGAGGGGGGCGTCTTTCTCCAAGCATCTCTGGGCCAGTGACTGGGAGAACAGGGTAACGGGCACCTGGAGCCCTCCACACCAGTAAGCACTGACCTGGAGCTTGCTGTTGGAACGTCTCAGAAAGGTCCTGCAGGTGCGTGAAGAGGAGAAGGCCCCCAGCGCCGAAAAGCAGGAGGAACCAGAAGAAACAAGGGAGCTTCATGGCCGCGGTCCTCAGCCTGCGCCGGGTGCGCCGAGGGTCCACCGTCTTACACTCCATCCAGGGCATCTCCTGTCAGCCCTGCCGGAGGGACCTGGGGAAGATGGCAGCAGGACGTCACCGCGGGCAACTGCTCCAGAACAAATCTGACCACCCCTTGGCTTTAAGGAGAAGTCCGAGTCACAGTTGTCTCTTGACAAACTTGCAGGTCGCCGGGAACAATCTTATTGTTTGAATAAAAATGTGAAAATGATGAAGATTCACTGCACAAATCCTCTTAAGTAATGGACATGAAGCAACTGGGTTTTATGTTGTGGTTGGCATGTAGGAACTGGGGGGGTGGAGGTTTGTACCCCCCAATATTTAATTTGGCTTCATCCACCCCCCCTTCCAGAAAAAAAACCTTTATAAGAAAAAGTGTACACACCCGTTAAAATGCTAGATTTTTATGAAGAGGAATTTCACCTTTCAGCATGACAATAACTCCAAGCATACATCCAAATCAACAAAACAATGGTGTCACCAGAAGAAAATTTAAGTTCTGGAATGGTCCAGCCAGAGCCCAGACCTGTGAGGTGACCTGAAGAGGGCTGTGCACAGGAGATGCCCTCACAATCTGACAGATTTGGAGCATTTTTGCATGGAAGAGTGGGCAAATATTAAGTCAAGATGTGGCATGCTCCTACCCAAAGAATGAATGCTGTAATTAAGTCAAAAGGTGCTTCAACAAAGAATTCGTTTAAGGGTGTGTACACTTGTGTAACCAGCTTATTGTATGTTTTTTATATGTATTTTTAATATTTTTCCCCCATAACAGATTAGTGTTTGTTATTCATTTGAATTGTACAGGTTATAGGTCACATTAAAGGTAGAAAAAGTTTTGAAATGATTTATCGTGATCTTAACCTTGCATTTTAACAGGGGTGTATAATTTTTTTATGATTACAGTGTTTCCCTTTTAATATCAAGCTCTATCCCTTGCCCTTGGTTTGACGTTATGCTGTGTGTCATTTTTCCATTTCCTGAGATTATTCTCACCATCACAGTGTAGGTGTACAAGGTGTTGCTGAGTTATCTATTCTGATGGCTTTCCTTGTGATCCAGTCATGTGTTCCCATGTTCATGTTTATATATGGTTAATAGAGTGCTGATTCCAGATGTGCCGTGTGACAGCAGCTGTGTCATAGGAATCTGTGGGCTTGGGTTATTGGGGCCTGGGGTTTGCATGCACAGTGTTCACCTATTGACACACATTCACACAAAAACAGTGAATGAGGAAATACAGAGTCAAATACAGATTCATTATTTCATGCAATGTTAACATGAATCATGAGCAGAGACGTATTGTCTGTTAGAGCTGGATCTTTTAATGGATAACTGACCCAGTGGTGAAATGTGAGAAACTCCATTCGGCGGCTGTAGTTAGGACAATATGTCAATTTATAGACTAGAAACTCGTTAAGGGAGTCGGCCGGCCAAATGGGGTTACACCTCTGGTATTTTTAATTTCTAGAACAACATTTAACTGCATGGCTTAGCAATTTCACATATTAATAATAGTGGCTATCAGCAGAGACTGAGGAATTTTTGTCTCTGTTCAACGGCGCGATTGGAACACCCCCCCAGGGATTTTAACATGCACCAAAGGCAAGTTCTGCTTGGCCCTTATAAGAAGTACTTATTATATAGTATTATTAATTATAATACTATGAAACCCATAATTATGACTGCATTTGCTTTTTGAAAGCACCGGGCATCTATGTATCTGTGCATTTTACTGGGGCAGGTTAAATACTTGACTCACGGCAGCGGTGGGGGGCTCCTCCCGGGATTTCAGCCAGCGGCCTTCAGGTTAAACACCGTGTTAATTGCACCTGTTCGGGCTGAATGTGAGGGGGCTACCCGTCCACCTTCCCCTCCCCCTGTAAAGAACCAGGTGCAGCGCTACCTCCTTTATGCCCAGCACCCTGCTGCTGGCAACTTCCCGCCATGCCAACTTCCTGCCTTGGCACCATGATGAGGAATCGGCATCCATTCCCTCGGCAAGTACCGCGACATCTACCCTGCTGCCCGCCGTGGCCGAGATCACGAGGATCCCGGACCTTCTATCTCACACCTACCTGCACACATGCGCACACCCCCTGGCACGGAGTGTGATATATGAGTCTGCAAGCCGGTGAAGAGCATTGAACCGCTGTCTGATTGAGTCGCTATACGTCTCGCTTGATTTATATAGCCATCGAGGACAGATTCAACTGACGGGATAAATCGCATGACTTAGAAGAATACCCCAACAATGAGCCGAAGGAAATTGATGAATGGCCTGAGTCGTGTTTTATGAATAAATCAGAGTTTATACACGCTATCAGCGCAGAGGTTTTATTAATCACTATTTTCGTTTTATGCGGTTTTGAAAAGGCAGATATGCTGAAGCTATGAATTAGATCGAAAAAGAATAATGTGCAGGTTACTCTGCAGTACCTGAAGGCTGGGAGTGGGAATAAATAAGCTATTCATTTTGATGATGCAGTGTTTGGTCTCCGGATCGACGCAGCGCTGTCAGCGAGCGGCCGGCGTCTGTATTACTGCTCATAACCTGCTCCTTGGTGATACTGTACGAAGTATTCCGTGTTAAAACAAGTACTCGTAACCTGGACCTTCGCCAGAGGGGGCTGACACTGATGTGACCTGTGTTTATTCAGCTTATTAATATTACATACGGAGTGCTGCTACTGTTTACGCCATTCTGACAACCGCTCATTAAAACTGTGCTTTCTCCTGCACTCCACAACAGATACTTTACAACGGCGATAGATCACAATTTAACTTGTCTGTGTAATTAGAAGCACACGAATGCTTTCCCAGTGAGATGCATTATTTTGTTACGGGACTGCGCTATTCACAGCTACTTTTGTTAGTGTCGATAATTAGCTTTAATTTATGTAATGTAAACAAAATGTTATGAGATATGACAGGATAATCTCTGAAGCTCACACACCGCTGAGATCCTATCTGTGACCGGAGCATGTCCCATGCACTCCCAGACAAGCTTACACAGGACGTAAAGTGCCAATTAGCTGCTAAGCTATTAGAGACATAATTCAGCATATTTGATTTATGGTCATAGAAATAGTGCTTCTGTACATATCCTTTCTGCTTTCAGCCATATGAAATGCTCATGTGCCAAGCTGCGGCACATTTTGCATACTTACATGCACCACATGTTTATTAAAAGAAAGCAAAGATTTACATGAGCAAAATGAATTAAGAAGCCCTGCATGCATTGCACGAAGTACTTGCACTTGTAGATGTGCGTGTTAAAAGGTACTGCAGCAAACGTCATTCCAGCTTGTCCATTTTTAAACCAGCACAAACGGAGAAATTATATATGAAACGGCCAGACAGAATTCATCGACGGCCGCTTTGATCGGACTGGCTTTCGATGTCACGTCTTTACCCTTCAAAGTGTTTCACATTATGCACGTCCGTATTCTTTCACAGGGCCCCACAAACGGGCCGAGATGGAAGCTCTCCAATCCGCTCGTCCTGTCACATGATGTCCCCATGAATATTTTATGAACCTCCCTCTGATCACACTGACAAGAGTATTATGAATTATTCTTTTAAAATATACAAAAAAAGATTAATGTCCCACATTTCCATGGTGGTTAGTTTTATGGAGAATCTCAATTTAGGGAACGATCATCTGGAATTTGACTGCTTCGTGAGTTTCTGAAGGGGACACCTGTCTGGACACCTCTTGTTTCCCGCTCACCCACCTCGCCTCGT
>JAODKM010000020.1:340684-354671 GCA_026780845.1 Petrocephalus sullivani | reverse complement strand
CCCCCCCCCCCCCCCCCCCCCCCACACACACACACACACACACACTTCCTCTAAGTGGCTTTGGACACCATCCTGATGCTAACTGCCAGGGTGTGTGGACTGGGTTTTTTCGTAATAGCCACACGCATGTTTCATTGATTAAACATCTTGTTACATTAATGTTTATTAGCGATATTAAGCATCCACAGAGATCATAGTATTTAATTCAGGCAGCGCAGTGAGACAGCCTTGAGTGGTCCTTGTGGAAATAAAGACGCCCCTGATGTACCTGCTGACATCTGTGCTTTTTTTAATGGTCGTTGCAATTTCCTTCATGTTATACAGTTGTGGGATCAGTTTGAGGGATCCCTTGGCACATGCATATGGGACGTGAAGCAAGGAGTACTAAGTATGGCTAATTTTGCATTGCACCGTTAGTGGTGGTAGCAGGACTTGGATGATGCCCTTTCAGCATCCTGTTCTTACTCACATGCCTTACCCAGTATGTAACAGTTCACTTGCTATAACTAGAACATCCATTCAAACAAAAGAAAGAAACAATCAAACAAAGGTTTCAGCAACTCTGGGCACCGTGGGGTTGCTGCCGAGAACTTGTTAGACACCCGGACCAAACTGTGTTGTTCAGTCCGCAATCTTTCTGCTAACGATTCATTAGTATTCATTAGTATTACGCAGCACTGCAGCTTGGCCAATGTGAATGTATGACAAATCTGTCTGAGTAGTGGATTCAAACGAAATGGGCAATCCGATCTAACTTGGCATAACACATGTTTACAAGGCGAACCCTGCTCTTGGCACGTGGCGCTTGGATGTTTTCCCTACGTCTCGCGAGTTACCTCTGGGCATCCCAGGTTCGTCCCATAGTCCAGAAACACGCAGAGATGCAAATGGCATCTCTAAATTGTGTGTGCGTGTGTGCGGTGGTGGAACTGCGTCCCCTGCAACCATCACAGAGCTGCTTTGAAGATGGATGGATGGATGGATGGATGGGTGAAGGGCAACGTTGGGAGGAAGATTGCAAACGTGAACTCGAGGTACTGTACAAAGGTGGTGTGATTGTGGATGACGGCAGTTTGAATGGGGGGGCAGGGCCTGGTGGGGTCGGGCGGCTCTGCTTCTTAACATGCAGCATATGTTTCAATATCACACATTTCTGAAGCCAAGAGGAAACACAGAAGATCCAAAACCCATGACAGGGTACAGCATGTACTCAGCCTTCCATTAGGAAAAGGCTGCAGAGCTTTTTTACACTAAGGAGGAAAAAAAAGTTTATTTTTTTTTTTTTTGCTCCCACTATTTCTTTTCTATTGCTTTCAAGGATCAGCGGCTCTCGCTTTGGCAAGGCAGGGATGCAGTTTTCTTTTGAAATCAAGCATGAGAGAGGTGATGGAGGTGGGCCTGGATACATCCCCGATAGCCCCGGATAATTCCTCCGGGTGAAAATAAACACCTCGGCACACCTGCTTCCCCCGAGCCGCTGCCCACAGATCCTTTCATCTCTGTTGATTGGTTTCCCCTGGATTGGGGGTGGTGAGGGGTTTCATCACTCTAAAGGTTCACAGCAGTGCGACCCTCTGACATATAGGAGGGGCCATAAAAAAAGTCATTTCTGCAGATCAGGGCAGTAACAGAGTAACCTCTGACTGGCACCGGCTGCTGTGATAATATTATCATAAAGACCCTATTCACTCTCTATTTCTCTATTTACAATCATTCAGGCATGAGACACTTGCCTGTGTTGTCAAAGACTGGATAAAGTCTCCTGAAATCAGCGATCAGTTGCAAATAACACTTAAGTAGAAGCCCGACTCTTAAGTGAAGGACAGGTAAATGCTAAGTGTAGGTGTGTCGATCTAGGCTCCCTGTCATTATCCTGAATAATACAAACTTCCTTTCAAGACAAACACTGAGTGCTTGGCAGTGACCTGGTTTTCATTCCATCTTTTGATCCCTGAACCATTCAGGCAGAGGGGAGTCACATTTATGATTTATTCTAAAATTGGTGTGTGAATAGAACATGATCGTAATACTATGCTTGATAGAGTCTTTGATTCCTATTTTATATAATTTGTCTGTAGGAGGGACTGTTATGTATATGTATGAGGATATTTTATGTATTAATTCTTGCCTCATCTGAGAAGTAAAGGTGTGTTAAGTGACAGGTTAGCACAGGGAGGAGCTGACTGGGTTAGTGTTTCATCAGTAAGACATCCCAGTCTCATGAACCGGTCCCCAAAGCTGGACGAATTACTCTCTCTCTCTGAACTACATTCGATAAAATTAATACAGACCTGAGTGTAACTAATGCTCATTGCAATAAAATGAAGTCAAAAGTAATATTCCCCTTCCTGCTAAACGTAATGAATTCCCCCTTTATGCCGAATGCATGGCATTGTGAGGCCACACACTGGATTGCTGCTTTACTTTGTCACCTCATAACTGATATTGATTATTCTTTAACAATGATACAGTCCTGGGTGTATTATTTACAGACAGGGGTCTTTGTGACATGAATGATGCAGTCTTGGGTGTATTATTTACCGATAGGGGTCTTTATGGCATGAATGATATAGTAGTTCATGAACAAATCTTGACTCAGCAGGATATGGAGGATGGTGTGTATGAAGTTTGTAGAGGGGGACTGTGTGCATGCTGGCGGGTCTATGATTACAGCTTGACGCTGCTGTCTGCAGCTCACGGTTGTGTGACATCGTAGTCCGCAGTGGATTCGGTGTGCAGTGCGCGCTGACATCCTCCTCAGCCGAAGCATGGCGAAGCTTTAGCGTTAATGCTGAGCGTAATGTACGCATATGGTGTAAGAAGCACTCCGGTGGAGACAGTGTACAGGAGCATGTGATGGGGGATTGGGCACGGAAGGAAAGGCTTAACAGGGTTTCCTTCACAGAGATAACAGGGCTCAGCAAGGAAAGGGAATGTTTAATGGGGTTTCTTTTATGGGGATAACAGGGATAGGCAAGGAAGCAAAGGTTTAATGGTGTTTTCTTTACAGGACTAACAGGGATAGGCGGGAAAGGGAAGGTTTAATAGGGTTTTCTTTACAGGAATAACAGGGATGAGCGGGGAATTTTATGGGTATAATAGGAATGGACTTGGAAGGGAATGTTTAATGGGGTTTTCTGACTTCTGACTCTCCTCCCCAAGGGGCCTCGCACCCCCATTCATGTTGCCTTATACACATGTGTATTGAATAAAGGTTATATGGTATTACACAGAATTAACTGTAAATTAATGTAATTGCAACCTCCAGATGTGGGCTAATCTTTACAACTGAGTCACAATAGATTTACTTCCATATAATATTAAGAGTAGCCTTTTCCCACTGATGATCTCTTTTAAACATCGTTAAATGGTCCCCTTCCTCAGCTTTAAATTCGAAGCTTAAATAAAGCGCCAGTGACCTTCCGCGTGCTCAGCTCAGACTGCACGGGGCCGCGTGGCCAGCCGTAACATGGATTACCGCGACAGATGGAAGACACCCGGCGAAATCGATAACCCGCGTCTCTCCAAACTAAAAAACATATTACGAGGGCTCCCCTCGACCGAAGATTGGGTTCGGATCGTGTAATCTATACGCACCAAGAGCCGGGGCTCAGAATTCGAACATGGGCAGCAATCACTCTTATTGAGCCACACGGAACACTGATATACTGGGGGGGTGGGAGAGCCAAGCTCGGGGCCCTGCTGAATGCCAGTCTGACAATCATATTGAAGATCAGCCATTCATTTCAGCCAGGAGACAAACTGCATTGGCATAGGACATAAATTCATGGATACATCTCCACCTTTTTTTAATTGAATTAAAGGACAAAATGTTAAATGAGATAACGCAGAGCTGCATGGGAGGCAGAGAGGACTCGTAACAGGCTGCAAATGGCACTGATATGACTTCTAAGCATGATCCCCCTGTAGAGTAACAGTCTTTTTTAAGATGATTAAACATTGCGGTAACACATTACATTACATGGTACAAGTAGTTATACTGCATTATATATCCCTTCAAAGTGCATTATAATGCATTCATAAAGTATTTATAAACTATTTAGAAAACTGTCTAATCTATGGGGGTGGTAAGGCCTTCACAGAGCATTTATAATGCACGAGAAACATGGCTATAATGTGTTCTGGCTTTTTATAAATATGTATAGCCATATTTATAATGCTTTATAAATGTATTACACTGAATTACAGGAACAGTTATTAGGCTTTATGGACATGGGCTTCATAGAAAGTGTTGACAAAGTTCCATATATTACAATCATAGTGATTTTCCACCAACATTGCTGAAAATGTCAAATCTCAGACCTTGACTAGCAAACGGTAATCCAGCAGCTGCCCACAACTGAGATTACGGGTTTCATTTTAAGAACTCATCTCTGCACAAGGCCCAGGAGCACAGGACCTGAGTACAGAACACCCGAGGAGGTATGTGACCTTTGAGTTGCAGATGTTTCGATTCTGGCGGGGTGAGGTCATTCTGGAACCCCAATGCATTTGGCACATGTGACCACAAAATCGATTACTCTTAGATAAGCAGACTCTGAATCACCCCAGATTAATGGACATGGATAAGTCAAAAATGCTGAGCAGGAGCGAAATGGCTCTCAACCCCAAATAGTAAAACCATGTTTTTAAAAAATGGTTGAAGAACAGGTCATTCTGAATGGTGCTGCACTGGGATATGGGCTGTTTTAGCAGGTGTGTGCACAGAGCAGAAGGATTCTGGGTACTTCTAATAAGCATGCATGTGTAATCCATAGCAGTGCTTCTTTGCTACTGCTATCAGACACCAGGTGTCATTAATTGTCATTATCACTGACATGCACCATAGATGTGGAGGCAAAGCCATTACATAATCTTCTGCTGTCTTCCTAGAGTAACCTCGGTGTTTGCACATGCGTTCTGCTATAGTCACCCATGGCCCAACATGGAAGAGCGATAAAAGTATTATTTAAAAATTTTTTTTTTTCATTTTTTGCTGTATTCTTTTAACCTGTCAAACATTTAAAGTTGCATGTACATATCCATTTTAATTGAAATAGTTATAGTTGTTATATTCTTATGTAGGATATATGCAGTCATTTTCACTCGGCATCTCTTCAGAATCTGAATAATTTATTTATTGGCAAGTACTTTCACCCACAAGGAATTTTCTTAGGTGCGTCAAGGACAATCAAGACAGTATAATAAATTATATACATAAATATAAGGTGGCGTGCATAGTGCACTTTCACTTATTTATTTACTTGTAAATATGCTATGTTTATTTACAAATGTTATGTTATAAAATGTATATACATAGATAATACATAACTGAAAATATTTAACATGTAAGTGTGTGGGTGTCACCTCTTGACAATCTGCAGAGCACAAAGGATTCTAGGACTTTGTGCCCTTTGGCATAAAGGTGAAGGATGCTGGGACTGTTCAAAGCCACACCTCAGGGTCCCAGAGCTCCCTCACTCCCTCTTTAACTCGGCTTTGTATACAGTAAAGGAAAGATGCTTTCAGAAATGGGCCCCTTAGTTACTTTTAAAATACGGACACATACTGAAAATTTACGATGGGAAGAAGCCACATGCATCTAAGTTACCTCAAGTTGAAACCAAAAATTGCCGTGTATCAAATTTCTAAGTCACTTTTCCATGTCTTTCCCAGCGTATAGGACAATATAGCAGTGCAAAAATGACATTAGATTCTTTCTTGTGACTCTTAAGGTTTAAATTACTTCAGATAAAACATTGTATTGGTCTTGATTCCATCAGAATTACAGAATAAGTTTAGTGCGATGGTCACAGAGAAAGTGCCCACATTCTAATTGGACGCATTAGAGGACTTGCCATGTTCTTCGGACACATAAAAAAGGCATCACATCTTAGCAATGCCCCTGTCATGCAGACACTTAAGGACAGCATATGGATGCAAAACCGTTTCTGATGAAGCACCCGTCCCATTCTGCTCTCCATGAACTGACAAGCATATCCGACTAGTTTGCAGCTGGGGTTTGAGGTATCTGGTCTGGCACACTAGCTAATCATAGCCGCGGATCGTCGGTGGTTGTCTTAAATAACGGGGTCGCAATGGAATAGCGCTGTATTCAGCGCGCGGACTCCACTAAGCCCATTTCTACCCAGCACGGACCGTCGATATCGTCTCATTTATGAAAGGATCCTCGATAGCACACTTCCATCGATCATCTGCTGCAGGAATGGGGAGACAAAGGCTTTTTCTGCAATGTACAAAGGGCTCTCGCCTGCCGGTGTCCCGCCGGAGATCAGGGCCGCCGTGCGGCTGCAATACGCCCTGTGAAAAACGGATATGGCTGCTTTAGTGATGAATCTCTGCAAAGCTTTAATAAACTCTGTGGACGGAGATACAGCCTCCTCCCCCAGCAATCCAGTCAATCAATAACAGAGGTTGTGCCTTCAACTTACCAATTCAAGGGGTTCTGGCTTACGGGGTTTTGGAATGAATTGCAGATGACAAACAATGAAATATGACGCATGAATGTGTCCCAATTGTGGGATCCGCCTGCTCTGAGAACCTCAACCCTTTTCTTCCAACTCAATCCCTACGCCACTACGTAAATCTGTAACGTAAGAGTCCACCCAAATGCAGTACGTGAAAAATGGAAGCTTAAACAGACGTTTTTCTGGCTAATTACAATCGCTTAAAAGTTGGTATTTTCAATTAAGCAGAGCAATAAAAATGGACGGTTCTATATATATGAGGATCATTGGATCATGGTGCATTTAAGTACCTTCAAAGACACAGAGACTTCAAATTATGTTTTTTTTAATCAGGCTTTTGCTTGATAAAATAGCTACTTACTTATATCCACACTGACAATTAAATGGGAAGAATATTAAAAATGTGTCCTAAAATGGATAGAGTTAAAATATGCCCCAGAAAACAAATTATTGTGTTGAAAGTGAACACCACCATCAGTAATCTGATAATCTTAGTGTCAATGTTTGATATGATTTAATTAAAAAGTCTATAGATTGAGGATAGCCTCCAGGCACCAGCAACTGCAAACAGGTATAGAAAATGGATGGATGGATAATTTCAGTTGTACTGAATTGGTAAAATCTTCTGAAATAAATTAATAAACTCATGCTTTTATTGTCATGGTACAAGGAAAATGAAATTGGCAGACTGTCATTGTTGGTGCAAGAAACAAAAATACAAGATGGATGTAAATACTGAAAAATAAAATGAATAGAATATAAAATAAACAGGCCACGTCCCTTGATTTCTTTTAATTAAAATAGGGACACATATTGAGAATTGATAATGGCACATGGAGGGGAGTTACATGGGTCCATGTTACCTCACTGAAACCAAAGCCATGTCTGTAGATGTGAAATCCTGGATTTCCATCTAGGATCATCACAAAAGCCCCTCCCATCCCATGCTCACTTAAGGGCACATGTGCAGAAGTAATCTGAGGTGGCAGGTAAGGCATCACTCACGTCCTGTCTGGAGTCCACATCCACAGACCACACTGTTCCTGGGCATGACAGTACGAATCAAATGAGAAGCTGTAGTGAAGCATGTAAATATTTCCATGTGTGTGACACCGAGGGTGCCACCCACCCTGTCCGCACGTCGGTGGGCCCCCTGACACCCGCAGGGAGGCATGTCGGAGCGGCCATCTCCGGGCCAGCCGGTCTCCTCATCACCGAGCAGCATGTCATTGGAGCTACATGCAGGATGCCAGCGTTGTGTCAGCCATGGAAAAATCTTACATCTACGCTCAAAGTCTCAAGGGGGGGTAAAAAAAATATGTTTGTTTTCGTAGTGGCCGGCTGCCATTTTTCATTATCCTGTCAAAGTACCAAAACACGGATAATCAATAGGAAATACAATTTAATCCAGATTGAACACGCCATAAGGAACCAAAGTTTTCCATTTTTGCCAAGGTTCCCCAATAGGGGGCCCACAGGCCAAATTTGATCATCACCACCCCAACCCCCACGCCCCCCTCCCCCCAACTCCTCCAAATGTTATCAGGCCTTTGTAAGGTGACCCCCAGGGAAAAATAATTGTGGAAACCCTGTGCTATGAAGAGGAACTTTTAAAGGAATTATATAAACTGATGTGAGCAGGTGAGATAGGTAACCCATTCAGGTAATCTGTGTCCTCCTATGAAGGAGAAGGCCATTTCCCCTCTTCACTAAGTGACCCCTCCCCTGCAGGGGGCATAAGCACAGGCTGCACTGCCCTTGTTTACATGCCGTGTGGAAACACTGGAAATTGTTCTGATTATGTGAACTGGGCCCCCTGCAGGGCGCGACAGGCCGCTGATTGGTGGTAATTAAACTATTCAGTTAATGGAAGGCTGATTGATTGTGTCTCCCAGGGCCCGGCGTTCCTGGGTAATTTCGCAAATACTTCGGAAAGTTAATTAAATTGTGGGGTGGGATAAGCGAATGAAGACAGTGCAGTGAGCAAATGTTCCTGGACGGCAGTGAAATCTAAAGTAGGCAGAACGCAATAAAAGGAGGCAGAAAAACAGAAGCTTAGTGTGACATTATTGGGGATGAAGAGCTGCACTCTGCTTGCCGAGCTGACAATGCCCGTTTACAGATTTATTCTGTAGAGGGATGTGCTCCTGCAATCCATCACTTCCCTCTTAATCCAGATGGCTGCACTCCAATGCTCAGATGCCCATGTCATGATAAAAGCACTGTACCCCTATCTCATTCGATTCATATGAGCCCATCACTGGAGAGAAAAAAAATAAGGCCGGATGAGGGAAACTTCTACCTGAGTGGCCGTGTTCTCAGCCATATCCTGGTTATATCTGCATATTTATATGTGCATGCCTCAAACAACGATCTGCCACACACTGGTCGCTCCTGAGATCTGAACCAGCCCTCCACTTTCCATGAGTTCCAGGCTCTCACGCTCCAGATACTTTGGGCTTGAGGAGTCTTGAGTAGGATTGAACAGGAGACAATGGAGGGAAGCATGTAACATTGTTCATCTGCCTATTTAAATTTCCTCCTGGGTTTTTTTTTCCCCCGATCCATTACACTCTTCTTTGCATGCCTAATCAAGTAGGCAGCTAATTACAGGAAACTCAGGTAAAACGGATGGCTATAATTAACTTCAGAGTTCATTTCTGTTGGCTAATTGATCAATGCACTGGCACTTGGTCACTTAATTTGACCAGAGTTATTACCCTGACAACCTAGGGAAGAGGAAAGGATCCGAGACTTGTCCCCCGAACTTGTCTTGCCCGAGCATGGCACCGTCTACAAATAGCACAGGGCATCACTTGGGCCTTCAAAGGTTGACCTAGCCTGTGTGTGACTGAGCCATTCATCTCTGTGAAAGCAAAGTTAGTTTCGCTGCTGAAATATGCTCCCCTCCTGGCTTATGCCACAACACACATTATACCTGTACTCCAGGTGAGAAATGAGCACTGTCACAATTCTGCTCACCGCTACACCAAGCAGGAGAAAGACAGATGTGCTATGGTCAGGAAAAAAACAGAGAGAACAAAGGCTCCCAATGATCTCATAATAATTTAATGACATTTGTTTTGTTTGTTATTATTAGGTTTGTGACAATTTTAAAATTCTATCCTTGTATACCAGTCAAGAAATTTTTCAAGCCCACTTTGTCAAGAAAATAAACAAAAAAAATTAATTATTGGTTCTCTGATGCCAGGGCAGAGTCAGTCTGACTCTTTGAAAGCACTCAGTGCAGAGTCACCTGAAAATCTCCAGGATTACAGGAGATATCAGCTTTGGCCTGTCTGTAGTGGAGGATTTTCGAAAGCAAAAAAAAAACCAAAAAAACACTGTACTGCCCAACACTCCCACATGGTACGATTTGGCCTGTAGAGCGTAAGCAAAGCAATCAGTTTGGCAAAGATCATTCAAGGTAGAAATGCTCTGGTGCTCATTGGGTTCAGGAAAGTATGTTTCGGGGGGAGGGGGGGTGGAAGGACGTGAAAGTTTGGGACAGAAAAATTATCATTGAACATTAAGCAGGAAATCGATTTACAACGAGAGCAGAGATTCAAAGACCGACTTAGCGGAGACATCCCCAGTAAACACTACCTAAAGCATTCCTTGTATTCCAGTATTGATCAATGTATGAGTAATAGAAGGACAGCACTGTGCGTCGCCCTGCAGGCATGTAACGGAGAAGGCCAAAAATATGCTGAATAATCGGATGTAGAATGCTTTCCACCCTTATGTCCATGTTTCTAAACCCAAAATTTCAGGTGATGTAGGCTTAATTTCTCCTGAGGTAAATAACTGAAACTTACCATTACCATTACCAGTTAACAAACCGTCAGTTATAGTTGCATTGTCATCTCATTAATTTAGTAAATTACCCAGTCCTCGCACCAGTTCCTCTATCTGTCAATGTGGTGAGTTACATCCTGTTCCAGGTAGACAGAGCGCTCCAGCTGAATCTGGCTATAAGAGCTAACTTAAATTTGATTCCTCTTCCCCATTGAATCATTTCCCTCTTTATGTCAAGCTATTTATTTATTATTGGCCTAGCAGGATCTCGTATCCTAGACAACCTGTACAATGAACTTGATTCATCAAGCTTTCTCACCAGGGGAAAAAAAACAAGAATCTATTTTTATTATTTTTTTTAACTTACTTACATCATATATGACTGCTATTGAGTCCAGAGTCAGAGTGAACCTGCAGCTTATCCCAGGAAGCACGGGGCATAAGAAGGGATTAACACACCAGATAGGGATACCACTCATTGCAGGGCACACAGGCATACACAAAGTGCCATGCAGAGACAGCCATTCACCTAAATGCACAGAGAGGGAGGTGAAACCAGAATCTGCGATGCTACACTAAGCCACCCTGCCTTGAAACTAACTATAATTGTTTCTAAAGTTGTACTTTTCTTCGCACATACAAGTATGCACAATATGGCCAAAAGTACGTGGACACCCCAAATAATCAGAGGAATTTCCTATTTAATCCACACCCACTGCTGTACGGATGTACAGTACTGTGCAAAAGTCTTAGGCAGTCAAAGAAAATGATTTTTAAATTACCTTCATGTTGGTGTAAAACTATGATTTTTTTCTGCCAAGGTCTGTCAGCTTAATCATTTCAAAGCTTCTCCTAAAGTCACCTCAGTATTTACAGCAACCATCCAATATACTCATGCATTTTTTTACTTGACCACTAGCACACTGGTATTTAGGGCAATCAGTACCTCATTGAATTATTAACTAATACCTTAATTAGTTAAGTGAACTGGTGGTGAAATTTTATGAACATGTGGAATGGCGGAGGTGCCCCAGAGGAGAGGTTTGGGATCTGAAATTGGTGTTCATCTAGCCATCAAGCAAGATATCAGTGACTTATGGAGAACAGAAGATATTCCTGTTCTTTTTTTGTTGTGTTACTTAATTTGCATATGCTCTAAAGTTAAATGGGGTATTTGTTTGGAGAAAATACACATTTACTACCCAGATTAACAGCTTTAAACATTTCCTTTGACAGCCTAAGACTTTTGCATAGTACTGAATAATTAAGCCCACAATTATGCAATGTTCTGCAACAAACATTTTCAGCAGAATGGATGGTCGTTGTACAGGAGAGGTTAGTGACTTTCCACTTGGCACCGTCATAGAACGTAATCTGCCTATAAGCCAGTTTGCCACATTTATCCTCTGCTATCCCAGTCAAACACAAGTGAAGTAATTGTGAAGGACAAAATGTCTGGGAACAAGTCCCATTGTGGTTAGCCACGCAAGTTCATAGAAAGGGACCTGGTCACCCAACATCAATACCCAACTTAAATGGCAGCAAATCCCACCAGCAATGTTCCAGCATCTAATGGAAAGCTTTCCCAGGAAAGTAGAGGCTATTAAAGCAACAATTAACTGACCACCTTCATATTAATACTATTGGTTCTGTAGCTGGTGTCCATATAAACTTGACCATATAGTGTACAATAAGGATGTCCCCCTAAAAGGAAGCTGCAAAATTATATTTCAGATATCCTATGCTCACTGTATTGTAAAGAAACTATGATAGCACTTTACTTAAGGCCAGTATCCATAAAGCATTATAAACTCATTCATAAGCACTTATAAGGTATTCATAAAGCGTTATAATGATTGATATTAGACTACATAATCATTTATACATAGTCATGACTGTACACATAAAGCGTTATAATGTTATTTTATAAGCCTTTACAGCTTAAAGTGTCACAAGGCATTATAAAGCTTCTTTTGATGTCAACATCGCATTATAAAGAGGCAAAAGAAGCTTTAATCATTATAAGGCTTTATGAATACCTTATAAGTACTTATGAATGAGTTTATAATTCTTTATGGATACTGGCCGTAAGTAAAATGTTACCGAAACTATTTATTTATCAGTTTTTGTTTGTCAGAAGAGTTCTGAAAAGAAGTCTATAAAGAATTCCATGTAATTTTTTCTCCCACTTTCAATAATAATAATATTAATAATCATCATCACTATCATATTTTTCTGCAAACCTACACAGGCTTCTAAGGCAGAGTTTCCCATGCATTTCAGATTCCAAGAACACTAAGTTAACTACATTTTGCACTAGAAGCTATAGGAAATTGTGAAGCGTTGGCCATAATCCACAACCCAAGAAACAAAATATGACAACAATATAAATCTTCCTTGGCATCAGTTCCTATTATAGTGGCCCTGAGGAGACGGGAACCGCCATGCTAAAAGAAACGTTTAAGTAAACGAGGCCTCTGCAGGTGCGTCTGTACAGGTGTGGTTAATTAAGCAAATAACGACCCATTATGCTTAACAATCATGAATAACTAGGCCCAGCAGTCATTTCGCTGTCATGACTAGAAGAAAATATCTCACTGATGGTGAGTGACGGAGGATTGTTACAGCGTATTTGACCAAGACCCCAAGCTGTAGATATAAGCAAGGCAGTCTTTGAAGTGTTGTTAGTATTAATGCTCTGCTATTAATACTCAAGTTTGCAGTGAAAAACACCACAGGCCGGATCAACTGTGCTGTACATGCAGGGGTTTCAAGTGCAAGGTAAAACAAATGAACAGCTGCCAACCAGGTGACTGCAAGCACCAATCTATAATGTCAATAGGCAGTTTTATCACATAGAATCCAGTGAGAACTTCACAGAGAAGGATACTGTGGTTGCATGGTAGTCTACCCTAGTGATCGTAATTCCGTAGTGATCCTAAAATATGCACTTTTGTGAATTAGGTGGGGGGGGGGGGTCGAACGGGCTGTGGGTCTCACTGATCAGTGAGAGAAAGTCATATGGTTCGATGAGTCATACTTCACCCTGTTCTGATGAGTTAATGTGTGATACGTTCCAAAAAAGCCTGCCAGCTCGATTGGTTCTGTCCCAAAGTTCTGGCAGCTGTTACAGTATGGGGCATGCTCTCCTGGTAGGGTTTAGGCCCACCCAGTCCCTTACAGAACAAAATCGGGCTAAAATAATCACCAACCCATTGCGAATGGTCGTGCTCATCCATTTCTCTTCTAACAACGACCCTATCCACTGCACGAGTAGTCAATGAATGGTTTAATGAGCTTGTCCACCATATGCCAAGGCTGTTACAGTCACTAAATCTCAACCCAAATGAGCACTTACAGTAGACTGAAATACAACCTCTTCCAGTGCTGAACCAAATGCCAAGTGGTAGAAATTCTCATTGAAAGAGAGTGTTGCATTCCTTAAATACAGATTTGAGCTCTATGCATAGGGGTCCCAAAATCATATTGATGCTCTGTATAATGGTATTTTGGTATATTGTGCTAGCAGCCTGTAGATGCATACTGATACACTTCCAAGGTCTTGGTGAAGGTGGCAGAACTGGTGCTTGATCTGAGGCATGGCAGATGCTAGCATGTACAGTACAGTCTGACAGCGATGTGTTGAGATCCTGTGTTATTCAAGCTGCTTTCCACTGTAGCCTCCAAAGAGCACTCCCTCA
>JAODKM010000020.1:287951-313248 GCA_026780845.1 Petrocephalus sullivani | reverse complement strand
CAGTCAGTCTGTCTGTCTGTCAGTCAGTTCACCAGTCTGTCCATCAGACACTTCATACGTCAGTCAGTCTGTCTGTCTGTCAGTCAGTTCACCAGTCTGTCCATCAGACACTTCATACGTCAGTCAGTCTGTCTGTCTGTCAGTCAGTTCACCAGTCTGTCCATCAGACACTTCATACGTCAGTCAGTCTGTCTGTCTGTCAGTCAGTTCACCAGTCATTCCATCAGTCTGTATGTCTGCTCACACAGGAGCAGCCCAGCACACAGAGTGAAACACGTGGTGTGTCAGACCTTGGGTCTCCTTAAACCAAAGCTAGCCTCAGAAAACACTTCAAAAAGGGGCTCCTTTAAGACCTTCTATATTTTATCTGTCTTTATATAAAAACAGGATGCACACTGAAACAGTCTCTGTTACGGGCTTGTGTGTGCCAGAAATGGCTCCACAATTCCTACATTACGATGGGTACATCTCCAAACAGTTACGGCTGAATCCTGTTATAGAGGAGACGTGAAACTCACAAGATGATTCCGCAGCTTTTGCTGCAGTTTACCTGCAGCTCAACAACCTGTTTTTGATGAACACACACACTATACAGTGGGTATATAAGGTGTTCACACCCCTGTTAAAATGTCAGGTTTTTGTGATGTAAAAAATTGAGACTGCAAAACAATCAAACCATGCATCGGTTACGGTTCTTACATATGCAGATTTCGAGATAGCCACCCTAGACTAGAGCTGCTGACCACCCTGCTGACCACCGACGACATATTTGCATATTTGTGGCATGTTATTCTTATCAAGAAATTGATATAGTAAATGTGTATTTGATAATTCCACCACTACAAAGTTATACTGTTTAGGTACCTTAAATATTCCCTTATCTTCTAGGCACCTTATATTAATATTTATGGCATTTAGCTGACACCCTTATCCAGAGTGACTTAGATTACCCAATTACAGGGAATTTCAATCTCCCAGGAGCAACTTGGGGTTAAGGGTCTTGCTCAGGGACCCACTGGTAGTAGACGACATTTGAACCGGCGCCCTCTTGGTCTATAACCTGAGCCTCATACCATTAGGCCACCACCATCCCATATTTAGACTTGTGCCACCCCAAGATGACCTCTGGTCCCACTGTGGCCACCCCACTGAAAATTTTCTGGTTCCACCACTTACATATTCCTTCGGCACTTCGTGCATTTCTCGAATCATAATTAACATTTGCACATCAGTTAGTCCATTTCTCAAAACAGCCAGCGCAAACTGCACCACATTGCGGATTACCTGCAAAAGCGCATTTCTTTTTCAAAATTTTTATTTCATGTCTCAGAAGCAAGTATTTATGTCAATGAAAGTGTCAGTGCCATCAGAAAGTCAAGACGTTACGCCATTGTATATGAACAAGGTAGTCAGACGACTCTGTCATGTTCTTAATTATGAAAGTTTACTCTTTAGGTATTTTCTAATGCACAGCAAGACTAGGATATTGCTAACACTTGCTGGAAATGCACAAGTCAGCACTAATTTTTGTGGCATAGCTATCTCAAAACCACAAAATTACACATTATGTTGTGAGGGTTGAGACTGGATATGTTTCAAAATGTTTACTGCACTGTACAGTTTGTACTGCAGTTTGCAGGGTCATCTGTGTAGGGGGCTGGCGATCGTAAACCTTCCACCTCCAAGCAGAGAAAAACTCTTTGCTCTGGTTGAGGAATGGGGAGGAATTCCACTAGCATTCTGTCGTGTGCTGCAAACCTCTGTCTGATCTTATCTGCATGGTGAAAACGTACATTATCCCAAACAACAACATATTTACTTAGGTCATCTCTAATCAGACCCCTCAGAGATGATATCCCTCTATAGGGTGTCTAAAAATGTCAACAGATGTTGGGTGTTGTATGGACTAACAAGGGGAATATGGGTGCAGACTTCATTGTCAGAGATGGCTGCACACATCGTGATGTTTCCTCTGCGCTGACCTGGCACATCAGTCGTAGCTCTCTGGCCAGTAAGATTTCTACCGTGCCTTCTACCTTTAGCTAGAATGAAGCCAGCTTCATCCAGCTATATGAAGATGTGCAGTGGCTCCTTGGAATCCAGTGCCATTATACACTATGCCTCAGAAGAAAAAAAAAGTTTTAAAACGTTTATGACGGCTTCAAAAGTTAACAAACAAACCTTTATAAATGCTTTTGTCAAGTTATGTCAGCTGTCATGAAGGGCTTATGTTGGTGTCATGTAGCCTTATGAAGAGCATCCTTATGTAAAGTGTTACCAAACTTTTTTTCAGTTTCTGATTGTTCACTGTCCTCCGTTTATAGTTTAGTTAAGACACATCAATTACATTGCCAATGAATAGGCATATTTAGTGAGAAAACATTATTTTAACAGGACTTCCGGTATAAATCGCACACATTTTTGGTCCAGATACAGATACAGAGACAAATTATTTTGCTGTCAGGCTTCAGGTGTAACGCTACGTAATCTAGAAACCAAAAATAAGCACCTGTACTCTGTCACAGCTGCTGAGAAACAGAAAAAACATAATCAGATTACAATTACATTTGCAATAAAACAGGATTACTTTTAAATTACATTATAATAAGTCTAAAATCGAAGAATGGTTTTCTCATGCTTTTCTAAAGAATGTATAGCTGGTGCCCTCCTTTTTTCTGAGTGCACAGCATCTCTCACAAGATGTGGTGACGTACCTCTTGTAATCAATCCCTCCTACTCACGGTGTAAGTCCCTCCTACTGCCTGCATAAGTTCCTCCTACTCATGGTGTAAGTCCCTTCTACTGGTGGCGTAAGTCCCTCCTACTTATGGGATAAGTGCCTCCTACTCGTGTAAGTCCCTCCTACTCACGGCTGGCTACAGGCTTGTGTCATGCCCTTCTCAATCGCTCAGCTTTTTTTTCTAATTACTATACTCATTATATCTATCTATCTCTGCTCTTTTATTTGTTACTGTGAAATATCATAGGTACACATGTGCAGCATACAGACATAGCAACAGCATTGTGGCCAGCTAGCTCACTAAAACGTGCACAGTACGAATGCACGGATGATAAACACACAATTTGAAACAATTAGCTAACAGGAAAAACACTGTTAATTTTTTTATTGATTATGGGCAATAAAGGAATGCCTTTTATTTTTATTTATTAATTTTTTTTAAGAAGTTGAACTATAGTCTTACAGTTGTAATTAGAAAAATTCAACCCCCTCACCTCAAAAGACATTATAATGATATGAATTGAGGTTAATGAAGATATTGCAAAAAGCCTTTAGAGTTGAGATCATGAATTGACTTACGCTTGAGTTGAAATGAAAAATGTAACTCTTCATAAATGATAAGTGAAAACTATTATTGAACCCCCAGCTTCAGTACTTTGTGGGGCATCCTTTAGCATTTATAACCATTTTCAGTAAGTGCTGACAAGCTTCTTACACCTCTCTGTTAGAATCTTTGCCCATTCTTCACATGCAAAAGCCTTCAGCTCATTGATGTTTGATGGCTATTCATGTTGCCACTGCCCTCTTTAAGTCCCACCAAAGATTTTCAATGGCATTTAAGTCTGGAGACTCAGAATGCCACTTCAGGATATTCCAGGATCTATTTCTCAACAATGCTTTGGTGAACTTGGAGGTGTACTTGGAATTATTGTCTTGTTGGAAACTCCAGTGATCACCAAGATTCACTTTCTGAACAGAAGGCATTATGTACCTCTTTAACGTGGCCCGATATTTCTGGGAATCCATGATGCCAGTTACACAGTCAAAACTGCCAGATCCTGCAGCAGAAGAACATCCCCACATCATTAATGACCCACCTCCATGCTTAACTGTGGGTCTTTCCCACGCCAGACATACCGCTGGTCCATGTATCGAAACAGTTCCAATTTAGTTTCATCAGTCCATAGAACTGTTCCCCAAAACTACATAAGCCTATCCAAATTTCTCCTGGCATATTATAGTTGACCTCTGATGTTCTTTGTGGTCAAGAGTAGAGTGCATCTTGGAGTGCGGCCATGAAGTCCTTATTTATTCAGTGCTCATCTTCAGTGCTTATCCTGTCCTTCATCAAGTTATCCTGTAGGTGTTTTGCAGTAACATTTTTTCTTAGTTGTCCTGACTAAGTTAAGGGCTCTTGATGCAATTTTGGACTTGCTCCCGTGGTCAGGCAGGCTGGCAGATGTGCCATACGTTTTACGCTTCCGTATTATGCTCCCAGTGGTGCTTCTTGGAATGTTAAGTCTTCTTACGTCCAATGCTCTTCAGGTACAATGAAATAATTTCCTCTCTCAGCTTTTGTGAAGGCTCCGGTATTGTTACCCATCATTGCAACCCGCCTTCAGCACATTCATGGGTACGGTTTACATATGCATCACAGTTAAAGCCAATTCAGGATTATTATTGAATTCCCAACGGCTTAATTTTTATTTTAGTTGCATTTTAGGCCATAAAAACTAGCAGAAGGTTTTAAAAACAGCAATAGTATATAGGTGTTGAATAATTGTGATATGGCTATATTATATAAAATATCCTGTTTCAAATACTACATCATATATTTTCTTTGCTGATTTTACGTATAATTCACCTGATAAAGAATGCATATTTTGGCTGTTGTTTTAAACAGGTTCCTCCATAAACTTCCTGCTCTCCCAGCTTTTGCCGAGTGTGCGGCGCTGACTGAACAGTAGCTGTAATGGGACCTTGGTCCTCGCCGCCCCCTAGTGGCTGCCCCGAGCGTAAGCAGCTGGGGGACCCTGTAACCTAGCCTTCTTTGTCTTCCTTTAATTGATTGGTGGCTTCTGTGCCGATCAACAACCCGCTGCACCACACTTAGCTCTGGATTGGTTGTCATTTTCAGCCACCCTCTTGCCCTCAGTACAGCACCCCCATCAGGGGGAGTGCAGCAGGACAGAAGTGCTCTGCCTGTCCCTGGGACCGGGGGCACGGCTGCCACCACGTCCCTCTCAAGTGCTTCTTTTGATGAAGTTGATTTTTTTTTTTAGTCTGAGGCAATCTCGGCATCCGTAAGAACTTGGATGATGGTTTTAGTTTAATTAATTTCCAATAAGGACAACTAATAATGTTGGTGCAGCCATTTGTATTTTTTTGTAATAAATTTGGCGAACATGGCTCCAGTAGCTGGATCGCCCACCCATAGTGAGGGCGTACCTCTCCTCCATCAGGGGAATGCCCATGATTGAATATACAGTGCATGTACCCTCCTTATTCATGTGAATATCTTCATGTTTGCCAGAGGTGGAATGTTCAGGTCCAGAAAGTACATATTCAGACTAGGGATTTTTTTTTACCCTCCACCAACTAGTTGAGTATAAAGAGTTTTTTGGGTGGTTGAAACAAAACCTTGGTCTGGACTTTCTGGATTTCTGATGTTTACCCTTGACATTGCCTCATTGAGGGCCACCTTTCAGCCAAAGACCAGGCCACAGAGTGAAGCAGAATGTGAGCATGGCTCTCCAGCCCTCTCTGCTTCTCACAGCACATGCCTGCTGCTCCTCTGCACTCTATAAATCTCCAACCTGTCACGACCTTTAACCCATCGATCCTACTACAGCCTGAAAGATGCTAAGTCATTGGAAATGAAGACTCTGAGGCCAGCTCCCCCCCTCCCCCCAACTGAATCTGATCAAGTTTAAGCCACAAGGCTGGAGGATTATTGACGTGTGTAAATTGCCATTCTCAAATTGATAGGGCTACATTGTGCAAAATTTTATGCAGTAGGAATTAAGGTTGAAAGCTGCATTAGTCTCAGGCACGAAATAAATTGGATTTCTGTGTTTGCATAAAAATCACAGGCAGTTAAACGGCTTAAAAGCCTTAAAGAGGGACCAACACTTTTGACTCGTGAATCAATCGCTGTTATAGCTGCCACTTTGTCTCCTTTTACTTAACATTATAATTGTTCTTCTTTATTATTCTGACATTTTGATACCTTGAAGACCATTTTGATTTCTTAACATGCATATATACCCATTTTCTATAAATTCTTTTCTTCCTATTACCCTGGACTTTTTTACAGAAATGATTTCTACTCACACTGAAGGTGATTTATCTTCAGGGCTGAACACCTTTCTTAGAAAACATTGTTCAGAAAAGGCATACGAAGGATATGGAAAAGACACGTGCATTAAGCATAATGGATATAAAAAGTGTGCACACCCCTGTTAAAATGCCAGGTTCTTGTGATATAAAAATTGTTAATGTCACTTATTACCTGTACAATTCAATTGAAAACAAATCTGTTAGGGGGGAAATAAAAAAAATGTACAATAAGCCAGTTGCATAAATGTGCACACCCTTAACACTAGTACTTTCTTGAAGCATGTTTTGATTGAATTACAGCATTCAGACTTTTTGGGCACACACCTGGCATCAGTTAAAGTGAACATGATTAACCCCAAATAAAGTTCAGCTGTATTAGAAGGATTTTCCTGACATTTACTCGGTTGCATCCTGCAGCAAAAGCCATGGTCCGCAGAGCTTACAAAGCATCAAAGGCATCTCAGTGTTGAAAGGTATCAGTCAGGAGAAGGTTACAAAGAAATTCCACGGCGTTAGATATACCATGGAACATGATGAAGATGGTCATTAAGAAAATGAATTGATCTGCAATTCTTGACTGTCATATGAATAACTACCTCCAATTGAAACTGGATTTAATGAAACATTGACTCTCCCATGTGCAATAATTTCACTGCATTCAGTGTAATTGCAGGTTTTATCACAGTAAAATAATCACAATGCTGATTTTTTAAAATATTTTTGTGGCGCAGAAGATCATTTTTTTTATTATTATTATTTTATTCTTTTTCAGCAGCAGGAGACTAACCACTTTTTATTTACCTTGTTAATAAGGCTCTTTGAAGGGTTGAAGATGATAAAGGTTGTCTGCGTCTTGCTCTAACCAAACTAGTCCTGCTCTTGGCCTTGAGTTTCCTGCAATTGGCTCCTAACGAGCCTCAGGCCGACCAGACTGAATTGTGCCACAGACGTCTTACGGTGGAGGTTCACCTTCGCCTCACAGCCATTAATTAGCGACTCCTCTCCCCTTTTCATCTGATTCTGGGACCTTTGTCAGTGCTACCTAATGTGGCATTTAGACTGGAGGCCGCTGGGAGCCTGGGAGAGGGCCGTGCCATTTAATGTTCTTGGTATCTGGGGGAGTTACAGATTCGGGCCTCAGCAGCACCACACATCCCTGATTGCAGTGCATAATGATAGGCAGCCGTAAAAGCCGCATGGCGAGTCGTCGTCTGGAAACATACTATTCAAAAGGTGTCATTTTCATTACACGGCTGATTTATTTATTATTAATGCCAGCCATTTCCCCAGCAGTGGCATGCAGAGATGGGAGGCATGAGGTGGCTGGAATCCCACCACCTGGCTTGATGCAGGGGAGCATCCCTGTATTGTAGGAGTTATTCCATGGCCCCTGCTTCTTTCCACGTAAGTCACGCGGCAAGCGTCTCTCTGTCGTCCCTTTGTCTCCATGCCCAGTGATGCAGAGAACTTTTTACTCGCACTCCGCAATTTCGTAGTGATTTAGAATTACTCCCACTGTTAACAGGCGAGTAATTCCAGGTGTACCACGGCGCTGATGAGGTCTTAAATCTGATTGGTCAGAAGGATGGGGATTTATTTTCTGTATCCGCACATGAAGTGCCAGCCAGGCGAATCACAGTAGTAAATTAATAATAGTAATCATAATTCAATATTCAATAGTAACACAATTGGCTGGTACATTTATACCTAAAGATAGCATTTTGACAGAGCTGTGTCTGCTTGAATAACTCATTTATAATGTAACTGGATTCTTAATTCTAGTTTTATTTGACTTTGTAGTGTGTTCTGCACTTACATATTTAGTTATAGTAGTTTCATATTGGCTTATAAGGCCTTAAAAAGCTTGAGAAGACCTTCTTTTCATCTCCCCTAAAAGATCCGCCTGGCATACCCTGTGACCTTCCAGAACTGCAAAATTACCCAAACTGCCTTCATATAGCCATTAATTCTGTATACCACAAATTTGTGATTATTAAAGGTCATGAGTATCAAATAAATACTACAGCTGAGATTAATGCATAATTTATAATTGTCAATAATTAATGAAAGTAATTAACCAGAACATGGTAATTATTATCTCTCAATTTAATTATTATGTTTACTAAATTCAGTGCTGTCCAGCATAATTTAATCTTTAAAGTAGAACAATAAAACGCATCATCAGTCCCTGCAAGCATGGGGTACTAGGCAGCATGCCAAGGCATCGCAGGGCCCGGTGAAATACAGGGAGTTTAAAATCCTGCCATGCATGTTAAAAAATGACATTTTCAGATTAGGCAAGATAGGGCTTTGTTTGCTCATTTTATTTTATCGAAACAAGAAGTGATGGATATGTAAAAAGACTCTAAACGATTCATTGGTGGGCGCTCCCTTTGTGAGGTACTCATATTTGCTTTGCATTAAAAATTTAGGGTTACTGACACCCTGTATATAATTTAGCAGGCAAAGTTCTTGACGTAGTTTCTTGTTCTGGTGGTAAAATTCTCTGAAATCGATATCCATTTTAGTGAGACTGATTACCGTTTCGGGGCCGTGGCTTAGCGGACACCTCGGCGCTTCCGTCTGCCCTCCGCTGTAATTAAGCTGTGTCGTTTCTCTGTCCACAGACTTTCAGCTGTAACCGCGTTTATTGCCAGCGTGACAAATCCGTGTTCTTGCCTTGAGTCACCTTCTACAATTTGACAGCCAGCGCTTGTCCTGCTTGCATAGCAGAACCGGTTACTGGCTATTGTTTGTGCTTCACACCCCCATCCACATCCACACATGCACATATGTCGCTGCTGTCTTGTTTTATTTCGCCATCGATTCATGATATAGTTCCTCTCATCACTAGCCAACGTGCCTTTATGCTGAAGCTGATACCTTTGTTTTCTGCCAAAAACTAGGACCAGACATTTAAAAAATATTGTGAAATGTCATTTTTAACCATTTAATATGCCTCTCTGTATAATTTGAATTGAATTAATGATTAGATAAATATAAGAAAGACATTTAATATAAAATTCCAATCACCTTGCACCTGTAGCTGTCAGGATAGGTTCTGGACTCCCGCAACCCCGCATAGGACAAGCAGGCATGGAAATAATAATTGTTTCAGCTTTTTGCCCCCCAAAAACAAACAAGCAAACCATCATGTATCCAGTAATTTACCAAATAAGGTTAGTAAATATCGAGATTAGGAAATTGGTATACAGAATATTAACATTGCAAAATTTTCCTTAATTGTGCTTTTTAAGCTTTTGAATACACAGAAACAAAATAATGCACAGCCAAGACAGCAGAAGACATTCTTAGACAAAACAAATTTGCAACCGAAGGGTAATTTAAATGCTTTAAAGATTCAAATCCATCAGCTTGCATTAAGGAATCTATTCGCATGTGACAAATCAAGAACACGTTGGCATCTTATGTGTATTACGATCAGGGGGGAACAGTCTTCCAAACTGGAGTCATTTAATTTTATGGGTATTTTCACAGAGAATACATAATGAATCCGAGGTGGAATACTCTGTACAAAGCAAGGATCTGTTTCTTTGTAAATAGACCCATATTTTCTTAGAAAAAGCTCCATTAAGGTAGAGAATGCCTCAGTGCATCGCATCTGAATCTTCCTTCTGTTGATTAAAAGCAGCATCACAGAGCTTGTCTTTATACCATTTTTATTTATACAAAGTATACGCTCATCTATGAGATTAAATAATGCTTTACTTGCCATTTGCACAATTGTGAGTACACTTATATATTGGATATGTTAGAATGCTTCTTTCTGCATGTCCAGCCTTGCTCTCCTGTGAGATATGCAGACACATACTGTATACATACATACCACACTCTGCAGAAATCTTAGGCAGCCAAAGAAAATGAGGTTTAAAAGATCTTCATATTGGCATACAACTAACTCCACTCCAGTTTTTGCAGCAACCACCCAATACACCAGGGTTCTCCAGTCCCCAGTCCTGGAGGGCCAGAATCCGACACACAGGTTGCAGAATTCCCTGCTCAAACACATCTTAATCAGCTAATTAGCAGGTTTGGTAGGTCTGTTTGAACAGAGAAATCTGCAAACTAGTTTGCAAAGTGGCCCTCTGGGACCAGAATTGCGGAACCTGGCAATATATTTGTTTTTTGACTCAACCCCACCTCATACGGCTAATCAATAGCTCATCCACTCGTTGAACAAATGAAATTATAAAAAAATTGAGCGGAATGTGGAACGATATAAATACATCGAATGGCCCCTGAGGAGAGGATCGGGAACTGAAGCGATGAGAGTAAGCTTCTGGGGGGGGGGTCACAGTGAAGGATCAGCTACTGTAGCTGCCCTGCTGCACCCCTGTAGCTGGGGGTTAAAGGCTTACTCAGGGGCCCATTGACATGTGACTGCCATGGCTTAAACCTTCTGATCACAGGGACCGAGGCTTAGCCCGCTGAGTCACACATTGTAAAAATGTGATAAAAGTAAATAAAACATGCACCTTTATTGTTTTTTTCTTACCTTTTACTACCAAACAGCTTATAAGTAATTTCAGCCCCTGGTCTTTAGGTCTCTAGTAGACATTGCGCTTTGCCGAATCTTCGGCACTGAGGTAATGGGGTGAAATCATACACCGTGGCGCTGATGTGCAAATTATCCCCGCTCATTGTGACGGTATATAAATGCATTCCACTAAGGCTCCGGGCCCAGGCTGCAAAATTCAAATGTCAGCCGATTCATTATTCGCCCACAAATGCTAGGGGATCAAGTCTCATGTCACAATAATCAAAAGGAAGCGAGTCTCCTCCGAATGCAGGAGATCCGTGTTGAATTCCAATACTTTCTCGCTCTCCCTGAGACAGTGCCCAATTATTGTTATTTGTTCACCAGTCATGTCGTCTGTGATTGTGAGGTGCAGGTAAAGTCTTGGGAATATTGTAAGTGCTTGTCAGTAACAGATGACGGTACACATTCGGGTAATCGCAAACTCTATTATAGGTTAGAATGATCTACGCGTCCTGAGGTCTGCTGGTAACTCCTAATGTATTCAGGAAGCCCTCTCAGGAGGGTGTCTATTTGAGTGTGTGTAAAGTGACACACAGAGGAGGGTGTGTGTTTGGAGAAGCATTGAAAGTGAGCACTTTTATGTGGTAAAGTTTAATCTGCAAAATACAGCTTCCATAAGCGCCTTTGCCATAATGCTCTACATGTGAATGAAAGTCACCCCACAAATAGCCTGCGATGTATGGAAAATAGGGAGGCTACTAGTTTTGTACAGCCATACAGCACAACCATTCTCGTTCTTATGTATTAACCGTCGGCTCAGGAGACGAAATAAACATAATTTTGCCCCGTCGCTAATGAAAAACGGCGCTGATCAAAGGCGGAGTTCGGGTCCCTGCACTTAGCCAGGCAGTGAGATTGAGTGTCTGCGGCAGTTTCCGCTGTGATTTCCCGACGCTCGGTGAAAAAAGGACTGGTCTGGCCTCTGCGCTCCCTCCCTCGGGCAGCGCCGAAAGGCAGCCCGATCAGCCATAATGGTCTCCGTGCCTGGCCGGCTGCTCTGGGCATTAGACCCAGACTCTCATCACTCTGAGGGAAACAGGTTCATTATGGTTACTCTTCACTGCTCCGTAGGCTCTCATTTTCCCCCCACTCTCACTCATTACTAAAAATAACAAAACGGGGTTCGAGAGAGCATCCATCCTGATGAGCCTGACGCCTTGCAAATAAGGAAGAAGGCCACAGCAGCACACATTTCAAAAACTTCAACCTGCTCTGACTCATAACGCTTATATATGTGTCTGAGCTGAATGTAGTCCAATTAAAGAACTCCTCACAATAAAACCACGGCAAACGCTGCGAGCTCCAGTGAAGCTGAATATTATAGTGACCTTTAACTGATCCTGTTTTTCTCCAGTTGTTTTGCCTACCTTCTTCTGTGGAGGGAAGCTGTTATATATCTATTCATGTAATGGCCAGTGAACTGGCCTCACCTCTGCTCAACCTGTGAGGAGATTGCACGTCATTTCCACGGGAGGTCCCTCTTGGGAGATTTCGCCGATTGGAGTATGAGCGGGTCTTCCTCTGTGTATTTCACTGACCTGGGGGGGGGGGTGCAAATTTCGAGGGGGGGTTTCACCTTGCTGTTTTACTACCTGGCTACATGCCTAATAAGCAATAAACAAAAGCCGTTACTTTACTTTGTGGCTGTGTGCCTGAGTCCGGCTAATTGGCACCTATGGCCTACTTTGTGTGACTGTGCGCATGGTGGTGGACTGACATGCAGTCCCAGCCTTGTGCCATATGTTGCTTGGGAAGGGCTCCCACAAACCTGCGTTGCGTAAGCAGCTGGAAGATGGATGGAATTCCATATAAGGAGACAGACTTCTGCATCTTGTATAGGCAACTGTGTTATCCATCATT
Organism: Petrocephalus sullivani; assembly: GCA_026780845.1. Taxonomy (NCBI): domain Eukaryota; kingdom Metazoa; phylum Chordata; class Actinopteri; order Osteoglossiformes; family Mormyridae; genus Petrocephalus; species Petrocephalus sullivani. The sequence goes on along the minus strand of JAODKM010000020.1, from coordinate 300,748 downwards.
CCATTCCAGTGTACGCCAGCATTTTCTTCATGAATTACTAACAGTAAATCTAATAGTTTAGTGCTTGATCCCTCCTTAACCTTCAGAATCATTTCACATTTTCTTCCATATTACATTTGTTCAGAGATTATTTTTTTTTTAGACCATAAAAGAAAAGAACCCAAGAAACCAAAAGGACACAAAACTTTGACCCTTTTTTCACTTGGCAACCAAGAAATATGATTTTTAAATTTTAAAAAGTTGTTCTCACCTAGTTAACACAATCCTAAAGGAAGAGATAATTAGCTTATCTGAGAAATTAGTTTTTGGTGACTGGAGTTTGAGGTATGTGTACAATGATCAGGAAAGTTCCTGAACACCTCAACAATAAAACCTGAATAAGTTTTAACGTCTTCCAGCCTGGAAAGGGTTACAGTATATGGGTCTCATCGAAACTTAAAATGAGTGATGTTATGCAAGTGGATGCAAGCTGAGACAGGACTGAATATTCTCAGGAACAGTCTTTGCGTTCGCACAGTAAGAATTTGTACACGCTGTCAGGGGAGTAGGTGTTATGATTTAAAGATTCCTTAGTACAACAGGACTGTTATGGTGAAAACTTGAATTCTGTTCCTCCCCTGAGATGATAGCTGGAATACGTCGGCCCACCCAGTGCGGTGACACGGCAGTACTCTGATGGACAGGAGGTGTTTGGAGGTGGGTCAGGTGACAGGTACTCTTTCCGTACAGAGGTGCTGGGTGTTGCTTAGCTTTTGTTTGCTAAATGGCCGAACAGAGAAGCTGTCTTTTCTTTGCTCTGCTTCCTTTATCTAATGCAGTTTTAGTTTAAAATCAATAACAACATTAACAATATGCAAATGTGAAAACAAATCTGACCATTCCAGACTGTTTTTTTTTTGTTTTTTTTCTTAAAGTACTCTACTTTTACAGAATGTTGGTTGTGTGTGTCTGCTTTTTTTACAATATACTAATGTTAGATTTTCCAAGCAGTATAAAAAACAGCTTTTTCTGTTCCAAGTGGCTCCATTCAGCATTCAGTACATTTTTCCAGCTTTAACAGTGGCCAACAGCTGGGATTGTGTAGAACTTAATAGTTCAGTCATAATGCATATCCTTTTTCCAGTACAAGTAAGTCTGCATTTTTGCAGGTGGCTCTGGGCTTACGACCTGCCTGAAATCCCATAATAATGACATCAAATGACAAAAAAATGGGTCCATAAAAATGAAGTGATAGGGCAATATTTTAGGAATGTAATGTTAAATTAAAAAATGATTCTTTTTAAAATTCGTTGTTGGCTGCTGCATAAGGGAGACCTACCGATCAGTACCGTTAATGTCTGGGCAGATGAAGGGAGTTTCTGTCCCAAGCTGGGAGTCAGAGAGAAATTCAAGCTGATGAATGCTGCTTGAGGGCCAAACTGTGGGTGTCGTCCGCGTGCAGGTGGTCCCGGCCCACAGCTGCTGCGGTGTCCGAGAGGCAAATCTGGGGAATTTAACAGACACCGCACCGCGCTGTGGGCTCTGCTTATCTCCTTGTTCCGTAGCTCCCTGATGCGGTACATATGTCACGTTACACGTATACAGTCGATTTCGCTACCTGGTGCTGTCACGGTTACGGCTTAATTGACTGAAATGTATGATCCGTCCTTAGCGAGGCTGAATGATGGAGCAGGCTGGGAAAGAGTGGGCCAGAGTTAGGGATGTGATGATTGATCGTTGTGCATCTGCCATAGAAATATGAGGTGTCAAAGCAGATGTTTATTTTTATCTTTTCCTTACACAACTGTCATGTTCCACTAAGAAATTAAATACCAGTTTCAATACCACCTCATGTAGTCTAGATAAGTCATAGGTACACTACAAACAGATACTTTTAAAGTGGGCATTTTGTGGTCTACATAATCTTACCGTGACACAAATGAAAACACATTTCTGTCAATATCCTTGTCCTATGATTTATCCATTACAGCAGTGTTTCCCAGTCTGGTCCTGGCAGCCCCATAGACAGTGCACTTTTTGGCTCCCGCCGGGAGGCAGCAAATATGTGGACTGTCTGCCACAGAGCTTAGAGGGAGCAAAAACCAGCACCAAATGTGGGACCCCGAGGACCGGATTGGGAAACGCTACATTACAGGGTTGCAGTGAGTGTGGATTCTCTCCTAGAAAATACAGGACAGAGGACACTCTGGATCAAATGCCTTTCCATCTCAGAAAGGCCACAAACGTCCCCATTGTACATGTTTTCCAGACACCAATTCATCTAGCCACTTGGACTGCATTAAAGTTGCTTTGGAGGCTGTCGTGATCTTATCCCAATAAGCGCTAATTTATGGACGTGCATCTTTTGTGATTGTTTTTCTTTCCAAGTGACCTCTGTGCAGGAGACTTCAAAGGTAATGGGGGTTGTTATGGGGCTGGGAGGTAACGAAAAAAGCGAGCACTATTCACCACCTACCTGACCAATACTGCTGGCAAGGTGACTGCGAAGCTCTGATCATCGTCAGTGTGACAAGACTGGATCGGGGTAGCTCCCCCTCCCCCCTGGGTAATTAAAGTCCTGTTTTAAGCATCTGGGCCTGTTTAAATGGTCTGGTCACGTTACGCCTCTCCCCATTTGCCGTGATGTGACGTCTGTTTGGTGGGCTCCGCTCCAGCTCTAAATCACATTGAGGGTTCCTTCAGAGAGCACTCCCTGAGCACTTTGAAATAAATCTTGAATATCTGATGCCACTGAGTTTGAGGTCAAAGCGGTGAAAGTATCCATGGCAGTAGCTGTCAGGGGTCATCCTTAAAACTATTATGTCATCCTCCAGGAATTTATATTTGTAAGGTCGCATGAGACATTTTTTAGACCCGAAAAATCTAAAAAATTACACATTGCACAGTCAACTCCATTCCATAACAGTCTTCTGGAAGTACAGTTTGGTTGTCATTTTTGAGTTTTAGCAGTTTGATGAATTTTCATTAACGATCCCAATATCCAGTACAAAATCCGTGCAAGTCTTGCTATTCACTACGTGTGTGTTTACATCTATGATTTTTAGCGATATATATTTGCTAACAGCCTGAAACAGGTTTCCTTTCAGTATAAAAATCACGATAAGTCCCATGTTATCCCTGCCTTACCTAAAGGCTGACACCCACCAAAGTTTTGTTCAGTGAACAGAAACAAAAATTCCTCGGCATGATATGATGTGTTTTATGTGTTTTGATGGGCCAATCTTCTAGAAAATAAAAATGACTGACGGTTATTTTCCATTCTTGAATACTGCACATCAGATGAGATTTTTCCTCGTTCTGTTTGTGGCCATTGGGAAGTTCAAGAAATTTTCCTGGTGGGGCAGTCTAATGAAGGCCGATTGGCAAATTATAGAAAGGGGACCCCCCCTTCCTCACCCTGAGAAGGGCTGCTTACCAGCAAATTCCCAGGCTGAATCTAGTGGCAGTTCACCCTCACTTGTGAAATTGACTTTCTTTGCAGGAATATCTCCTTATGATTAATGACTGGGTAAATCAAACCCAGAATTTGCTTTAAGGCAGGAGAAATTATTTTTATAATAGCAGTAGTAGGACCAGTCCCCCAGCACATCTGCACAGCTAAATGCCAACATTATGAGTATAGGAAAAGTGGGACTAGAAAAAGTGGGTATAGGAGTACAGGAAAACATGCATTTACTCACATGAGAGATGTAAAAGCAGCTTAGCATTTGGAATAAGTTATTAGGTAAAGGAGCAATGCCCAGCTGTGCTTGGAACGTAGGTGGTGGGGGGGGGGGAGTGGTAACTCCCATGGCTCAGTGCCAATGGCATGTATGCCTCCGATGGTGATATGGCAGGACAGGAACATTGCTGCCCCTGCAGTCTGCAGGAGTGTTTGGCTGCTGCAGTTATGTTCCTGCTTACGAGCATGAGAAACACTCGGTGACAGGTGGACACCTCGTGTCAGATGCCCCCTAGTGGGCTGTCACTGCACCTCGGCCAGTGGTGAGAGTCGCTGTCATCTGCGCCCTTGTTCCTCCCGCTGAGTTGTAGTTCCTAGGTACATAGCCATCTCCCGGGCTGTAGAGAAACCAGCAACACTTCCGGTGGCTGTGTCTTCCAGTTTTGGGTAAAGGTGTTGCCATTTCAGCCGTGCACGAATCTTTTGAAGGAAAACTTTTTGAATCGGGTTTCTCCTTTATGATTCAAAGTCTAAAGAGATCTAAAACATTTGTGTCTAGAATAATAGAGTTTTTCTGTCAAAGCACTCAAGAACTGTGATTCTGAACCACATACAGGCTGCCGACTCACCTTCAGTTTGGGCTGCTCCTGTATTGTCGGCTTAAATAACTACAAAGAGAATCGGAGCGGTGGATGTTACCTTGACTGCATATTATGTTTCTCAAAAGAGGTGGCCCCAGCCCAGCAGGGAAAGGGATTTAGCGCTGGCTGACATTAAAACACATTGGCCCTCAGAAGGTGACTGGCCGCGGGTTATGATGCCGCTGGTCATGACGCCACAGGTATTATCACCCACCACACTTATTATTATTATTATTATTGGAGGTTAATGTTTAATAGATAATCCAAGAATATAATCCAACAACACAGTGTTGTTGAGTGTTGACTCAAAGCATGGGGCCAGTGTTATTTACAGTAAGAGTCTGTCTTAAATATGTATTTGCAGTGATTTTCATGGTATTTGTGTATTGTATCCTTTTTAAATCTGTCTGCACTCTATGTACTGTATTTGCACCTTGTCTTCTGGCTGTTCTTGGATGTTCTCCTATAAGCAATAGAATTTGGCCCCCAGGATCAATAAAGTTTGTTTTAATGTTATTTGTAATTTGGCAGATTTTTTCCCATCGCTAATAGGAAATTCGAGGCCATGATGTTGCAGAGCCTCTGGGCCCACAGATCGCACCCTGGCCCTGGCTTACACTGGACCAGGATCTGTCCCCATGAAGGGAGTCGGTGGGACTGCGCAGGAGATCACTCGCTCTCTCCCCATCCCGCGTTCTCCGAGGCCCTCATGGCCTGAGAAAGAAGGCGGGCACCTCCACTTCTGAGATGAAAGAGCACACAAGACCGCAGGCATGAGGGAGAAGACCAAAGAGGCTCCTCCTGGCAGCGATGCTCTCGCCGGCCGCCCTGAAGCTCAGTCACTTCTCGCAGGGACGCTGGGAGCTCGTGGCCTTCACAAGAAGGGCCCAGCTGGCAGCGTCTGTCTGAAACGCGACCTGAGAAGCGCAGACAGGAGCTCCTCCTGAGCACGGGCCCGCTGGAGCACCCTGGCTGCTTATCCTCAGACTTACTAACAGCTGTCTGGAACACAGATCAAGCAGATTAGCGTTTCCTTCAGCCCTTTCGCACCGCTTCGGGGGGGGAGAGAGCTCCTGGTGCCACTTCCATGGCTTTTCAGTGTTTTTCTTCTCTGGAAAATCTGTAATAATTTGCCACTTACTAGTAAGAACTGCAACATCACACTAACCCATCAATTTCTCTGAATGCAGGGTTACAGTGCGTGTATTCAATACTCCCTCTAATAACGCACTCACACGGCGTGCCGCCTTCTCCCTTGACTTTCCCGAGTGCTGCCTTTACATAACCACGGTGATTCTGCTACAATGCACTTAAGAATCTGATTCACCCAAGTGTCAACATCAGTAACTTTTGCCTCTGTGCATCATTACATGTTTTAATAAGACTGAGAACTCGGGAATAAGGCCAGCATATAAAAGGGTAAAACTGAGCCGGGTGTGAAAGTAAGTATTCTATATTCTGTTTTTCTACACAGACTTTGGATACCATTATACTCGTTTGTAAGAAATTACTAGCAGAGTAGGGTATCCGAGCCCAGGATCCAGTGGGAGGGCAGCCTGTGTGATCACGGTGAGGAGCAAAAGGAGCACTCTGCCCCAGAATGCACCACAGTTGTGCAGAGGAGTGTAACCAAGGGGTCCTTCCCAAAGGGAGCAATTAGGACTTAAGGAAGATTTTCTTCTTTTCCCATGTTGTGGTCTTTGATTATCAAGCAGCACCTTAACCCATCCTTGGCATGCATTTGTTTTCCTGGAGGTGTGTTGCCAAGGGTCTTTTTTATCGCTCGGCATGGTTTTTGTCATTGTTGTTTGCTGCCCCCCCCCCCCCCAACCCACCCCGTCTGCAAGTCAGATCAGAAGGTTGTGGGAAAGCAAGTGTTCATCCTTCACTGATCTGTATGTGAGCATCTTCTCACCCAGCTGGTCTCGTGTTAATTTTCACTTATTACCACCAGAACGCATTTCTGTGGCTCCGCTATCAGCTGTGTGTTCTTTAAAGACAGCAGGAGTATGTCAGGGACTTCATCCAATTCATCAAACTTTTCTGGAAATGAGGATTAAGTCACATAGCTGTGTAACGCCAGCTGTTCAGATGTATCGCTTGGAGGTGTGGATTGCGGTATTTGTTCATTTTTTCCCCCCCAATACCCCAGGAAAGTTTTTTTTTTTCAACCAAATACATGCTTTAATACGTTGGAAATATGAGTTCGAAGATGACTGTGGTCTCCCAGGAACAAAAGGAAGTGGGTAACAGGAATTCTCATAGATCGGTGAGGAAATTCTGCAGTTGTTATGGTTACAGGTTATAAATAGTGTGGCTGGGTATGCAGGTGACAGGGGAGTCAGGAGTTCTGGGATGAAAGGCAGAGCTGAAAGGCATCCCAGAATTCATTTCTGTGTGCTTCTGTCAGTAAAATGAGTAACTGACAACTCTGCAAACTTTTGGGAGAAAAATGAGAAATCCTTTTATATGAAGTTTTGTTTATGCATAACAAAGTTTTAAAACTGTTTTCTTGCTGTTTTAACAGTAATTTTTATTCTGCAGTTACTGGGCAAAATTCAGCATATCAGTCCGATGGCATTTAAATGAAGTTTACGATGAGCAAATGTTGAATTTTGGTGACATTTCACTAAACTAGGCACCCACTGATATAATTTTTAAATATAATAATAACATTAAAAAATATTCACTCCTTGCCCTGAGGAGATGCCACAGACTGGCACTATAAGCAGGTTCAGAATAATAAGGTGGTCCTTGGTCAGTTTTAGGAACCTCGCACAAACACAGTTCCTCTACAAAGTAAGGAATGTCTGACGATGATGATCCGTCATCATTGGCTGGAGGATGGTGTCAGCTCATTGGCCCTTATAGGTCTGCGATGGGAGGAGAATTCTGGGGGATGCCCTTGCTGGTGTAGGCATATGACCATACTTAGTGGTCCTCTCCACATTCTGAGTGGGTCTCACTGTTTCATAAGGTACTTTAAAATGCACTTCCTTTTCCAACTCTTCTTAGCATCCTTTTTGCGTTACTTTATTGATCCCCATGGGGAAATTGTCCCGTTAAGGGCAGCAACCTCGAGGTGTGCCCAGGGAGCTGGGGGTTAAGGGCCTTGCTCAAGGAGCCACAGATGAGGCTGGGCTTAAAACCAAATCGAAGCACAATAGTCATGGATACACTGAATGGGTCAGAGGAAAAGCAATATGCCACCTGTTGCCTAGCAATGAAAGTATGCTTAGATGAACCTTTAAGGTGCAAATTGAAATGTGCTTTAATTGTTGTACTGTGGGAAAGGTACAAGAGAATTCAAATCTAACAGCTGTTTTCTAATGCTAAACATGTCAGGATATATTATATGCATTTTTGACAATGGACAGGGATTAGCATGGGCATTCTGAGTGGTCGGCAGCTATGCAGCCTTGTGCACAGCAGGGTGCAAAGCACTGTGTGTCTTGGCACATCAGTCCTGTAACCTCATTAAAATTATCTGCAATTTTTGCTTCAATCCATCGATGAGCCTTTGGTGCCCAGCACCCTGTTGGCGATTCATAGGTTTTCCTTCCTCGGACCATTGCTTATAGGCACTCACCATGGTTGACCAATAAGGACATACTTTTCAGAGGTGTCAATTTCAGGTGCAGAAAGTACAAATCCAAACCAGGATTTTGTTTCAATCAGTCACAGTCACAGAGTGCTCAACTAGTTGGTCGAAACAAATTCTTGGTCTGGATTTGTACTTTCTGCACCTGAAATTGACACCTCTGAAAATTAATCATAACTTTTTGTTCATGCAATAGGATGGGCAGGAAAGGAAGCTGAGTTACCTTTCGCTCTTTTCGTCCTTATGGGTGCTCTCATGGAACTTCTTTATGGAATCAGAACTTATTTCCGGATCCAGGGACTTTTGTCGCGTTCACACAGCAGGAACTCAACTGTAGTTCCTCAGAGGCAGTTCCAGAACCTTTTTTAGCCCCAACTCCAGACTAGGTACTTTTTGTTCAAACGCAAACTCCTACCATGGGGCTTATAACAATACACTTTGCTGACTGGCTGACCACAAACACCACCTCTAACTTGGAAGTTAGAGATAGAAGTAGCAGAGCAAAAATTGAGCAAGTGGAATTAGTTTTGTACTTCAATTACATTTAATGCATCATCGAATACCTCTTTGCTTGCATCCCCATATTTCAGCATAGGAAAATCGATAAGCAATATCCTTTTGTCTAATATCCCTGGTGCTGGTAGGGAACTTTGCTAATGCCTAATAGCGGAATAACGTTACATCATTTTTTATTCTGTGGAAAACAAAAGGTCGATCTGCTGGTCAGATTTAATGATGGATTATAAACATGTCGCATGCCATATAAATAAAATATAAATAAAAGGCTGTGTCCCATTTTTGACCGTGAACCCCCCCCCCAATAACTAACAAAGAGGCAAAAGTAACAAGATGATTTGTTCATCCTGGATGGTTTTGGGGTGGCCCCGTAATTTCATGTGAAAGTACGTGTGATGTTTGACATATAGGCTTTTTGCATCCCCCGTACTCATGTCGTACAAAGGCCCCACTTCCTGCTGTGCGGTGTGAAGGCAACACGCAAAAGTGGTCAGGAGCTACAAAAGTTCCAGTCTGAGACTAATAACCAGGAACGAGGTTCCGGAACTTTGGTGTGAAAGTTTTACCTTCACTGTCTTACTCCACAGGATCACTGGACAATCTGTACCTTTACAGTTTACTGCAACCTTCCATCACCTCCAATGCCATAAATAGCTCCCATGTAAGCTGCACATACTGTAGGGCTGCGTATGGGAAGGGCATGTTTCACTAGGTATATCTGTCTTTCATCACACTGTAATATAATTGTGATCAATCTGGTTACATGCCACAGGCCATTTAGAGAAAATTGTTTCTAATATTAGCATTAACAGACCTGTATTCTCACCTAACTGTTCTATTTCTGAATCTTAATAGAATCACAAGCTAGAATGATTGATTAATCCTTTTATTACCTAATTAATCATTGTTCAAAATGAGTTTGATTGTTGAAATAAGCCTTCTGAGGTCCAAAAGTATTTGGGTTTTACATTGTGTTACGTTGTCACCTGTAGGTATCTCTGCCAATTTGTTTTGTCACACAAAAATGACATGAAATGCTAAAGCTAATTTTATTTGAACAGCTCAATTAAGCCTAGTTAAGCTGTAAAAAAACAGTGGTCTCTAAAGATCCCAGACCCTAAAAAAAGACATTATGACACGTTTTCTTAAAAATTACACATAATTAAATCAGAGTTTTATTCTTTCGGTCTCTACGTGTTATTCACAGAACTGCTGAATTTGGTGTCAGAGTGACAGTTAAGTCCCAGATCAAAGCTAGCATACTTCATCCCAGCATTGTTTGTGCGGCCATTTTAAATCTGGATAGACGTGTTCCCTGAAGTCAGCTGCCATTTTAAATCTGGATAGATGTGTTCCCTGAAGTCAGCTGCTGGTCATTGTTGGCTTCGCTTGCTGCAAACATACCGCACAGAACCTTCTGTGGCAGATTTGTTGTGACCAGCAAAGCCTTTTAAATGGATTTTTACTATTGGACACAGTGTGTATGGCTGCTTTTTATAACATTTCTACCAGGGTGTGCGGAATGAAATTGGCAAAAATTAAAAATATATAAATAAATAAAGATTACAGGACAGTTCCAGATCCCACGAGCAAAATATAAACCATATGTAATTTCCATGAAGCAGATGCAGAGGAGTTTTGCAGCACAATCAGTCCAGACACTAGACTTGCTAAACAGCTAGTGGCCAGACAATATCCTTCATTTTCATGGAGCAGTGATGAGTGTACAGTCTTGTTCCTTTAGAACATGTATTGACCCATGGGCTTAAAATTGTGTTTTTATCTATGGTCCATGAGATTTTGCACAAACTGCGCACGCCTTTGTTATGCTAGACCCAGCCTTTGTTAATTTTAGCCTTGGAATAATTCCCTGGTAAACTTCTTCATTATTCAGCATTTAAATGGATCAGTCAGGGGCTTAATTGAAGCATTTGGTGTCGCTGAGCTGTATTTAATTTTTTTTCCTTAATAAATAATTCTTCAGTTCGTTTAATTGCAGTTTGTCAGTTACATAGATACATGGTGTTAATTTGGTTTTAAAAACACTTATTTGTGGATAATTAAAATCCACGCTGCTTTTCTGAAATGTAAATGTGTTTGTATGCTACTGCCCTGGAGAGTCCAGCTCACTTCTGCCGCCCCCTGTTGCTCACTAGCCATGTACACTTTTCTCCGACGCTCCTAGCCCTCAGAGGGAGGATTAGACACGCCAAACATCCCGCCCCGCGTAGCTCAGTAGTGGGCAGACCTTGGGAGACCCAGGGCGCTGGGCTTCAGTGTGTTCTAGTTTCCTATATTTGTTATGCACCCGAAGTGGGTATCGCACTGTATGTGAAGTACTGTGTGCTGCTGTATCGAATCTACACGCAGAATCTTCATCATCATCATCATCATCAGGAAACTTAAAATGAATAGATTTTTTTAAATTTTATTTTGGCTCACATATCTAAGGATGTGAGTTCAAATCCTGCCTGTGCCATGTGTGTTTTTGTGTGGACCAAATGTCCCCCACAGTGTTATAAATGCCTGTTTGATCCCCACAAGGGGAAACTTGAATTTATAGAAATCTGTGACAATTTGTGTGCAAAAAAAAAAACTAAAAATGTCAAAGTCTTATAATTAGTTTGGTTGCTTATGGTTAAGGTTAGGGTTGGGTAGGGGTTAAGGTTCTCATAACTGGGATTAGGGTTTTGCTCATAGAAATGAATTGGTGGTTCAGACAAAGATATGAATACAAATGCGTGTGTGTGTGTGTGTGTGTGTGTGTAGAACTTACATGTTCAGCGCAGATTTAACCCTGCAGTTTGGCTAATTGTTTGTAACATACATTTCCTGTGCCGCTTGTGAGAGGCACCTGGTCCCCTGCTACCCAAACCAGGATAAATATTTACTGTTTCCTTCCCAAAGACATATATGACACAGATTTTGCATTGTCATTGCACATAATTTATATATATAAAGCTGAAGCTAAATGTAGCTACAGCGCTGTGTGTGCTGTTAATCAGAATGTACCCAATGGTCTTTTTCAGATAACCATGAAGCCGAAACCAAAAATGAGAGGCTTTAATCTAAAGTCTAATATCCCATAATAAACAGCTGTCCTGTGCTATTCATGTCATGTCATTTTTACCAGTGGGCTTTGATCGTTTTTTTTTTTTTTGTCCAGGCAGATGTGACAGCCCCCCGTAATCTTTCTCTGCCATCTGTCATGTTTCCATCACCTAATAGAGTCAGGGTTTTTAATATGAATATTAGTTTAAATACATTGTTAGAGGGCAGATGACTTTGCTATTGGCTGATGACTCTCATGGAGGTAAAGGAAGAGCTCCGTTAGATAACTGGACTGTCGTTAAGCTGGATTTGTGAATGATACAACGGCTTTTGATGCAGGACATAATCAGAATACAGCACCTTTGTAAAGGAAGAACTTTCCTACCACTACGATTGGCCTGTACTCCTGCTGAAGTAGGACAGAGAAACGGAGTCCAGTATAAAATAGGGGGGGGGGTATGGGGGGGGGGTATAAGGCTTCAGAAAGTTCATATAAAAAAAATTCTCTGATCTGAATCTCTTACCTCTAAATACCATCCATCCATCCATCCATCCACCCATCCATCCAAAAGCAGCAACCCCGTGGGTGCTCGAGGGCTGCAGCACTCACAAAGAAGGCTGAGCACCTGCCTGAAGGATCAGATGCCTATTCCGTGAAAGCCTGCCAGCTTCCCTAGGTGCCGGTGCATGGATCACAATCCATGTTCTTCATGAGGGTGCGTTAATTGTATCTGTATCAAACTGTATGTATGAGTGCGTTATAAATATCACTAATGTGGGAACATTATCTAAAAAATAATTAATGCTCCGTTTATATGGGTCCCATATTGTGGTATGTAACATTGACCTAATCTCTGATCGAAACTTATTTTCACTGTCTGTTTCGGGTTGCAAGTAGTTAAATTTGTATATGTTAAAATGTATAGGCTGCGGTCAGTTATTTAGGGCACCCACTGACAGAAAGATAAATCGGTGCTTATGCATCCACCCACTTAGTGCAGGGTGGCGGGGTTCAGTCTATCCAGGACCCTACGGGCATAAGGCAGGGAATATCCCAGTACAGGACACCAACCCATTACAGGGCACACACAGTCACACCTACATACAATTTAGTACATCCAGTTCACCTTTACGCATGTTTTTGGACAATGGATTGGTTCCATTTGCCACAGAAGCTAGAACTCGGATAAGGTTAAAGCTAGGCATACCACGCTTCTACACTTCTTATCGGAACTTTTTGGCTCGAGTCACACATATGGTTCGACTAGTCATTTGTTTGCAACATGGACCAAAGAATTCTTTAGCATTGCCAGTCGATACGACAAAC
>JAODKM010000020.1:253328-277195 GCA_026780845.1 Petrocephalus sullivani | reverse complement strand
CGTGGCACGGGGAGTATTTCAGAGAATACCACCGTGGACGTTCTGCTTCTAAGCTTATTGCCGACTTCTATAAATTTTTCCTGCAGAACAGCCCTCCTACCCTTGCCTATGTCGTTAAACATAATACTGAAAGAGATATAATTCAGGAGGAAAATGTTTCTGGTCCGCTTTTGTTGAGTGAGTATCTGTATGGTGATTCAGGAATTCGTGTCATGCACTGCGATTTTGCAGTCAGTGAAATGTTTTGTAAAATGAAAACATCAAGCACAACGGCTGTTTTCATGTCTGTTTCATATTAAGGCTAAGTTGGTGGAAAGGGAATAATGTACTGCATGTAGGCTCTGTCCTGCAGGAGGGAAGATGAGTACTTTTTATTCTTTTTATTTCTGAGTTTTCGCTCCTGTTATTTAAGTGCAATAATAATGAGGGAGCTAACATATCAGTCATTTTCTGAACAGTGTTCCAAATACCTTTCTGTTTACTTGTTTGTGAGGTTTAAAGCAACTGAACCGAGCAATTGCACAGCCAGCAGCCAGGGAGAGTTTGCGGTACCTTCGGAGGTAATTTTGGTGCTGGCCGTGGGTCAGACTCCTCACTCGGCTGTTTGCGGGTCCCTCGGGCAGCGCCTTAAGGCAGCCCGATCAGCCATAATGGTCTCCGTGCCTGGCCGGCTGCTCTGGACATTAAATTTACACTTTCATAACACTGCATCACTCTGGGGGAAATGAGTTCATTATAGTTAGACTTCACTGCTCTATAGACTCTCATTCCCCCCCCACTCTCACTGATTACTAAAAATAACAAAGCAGGGTTTGGGAGAAGATCCATCCTGATGCAATCTGAATAGAGCACCCAGTAAGGCCACTGTACCGATGCATTTAGAGGTTGAGAAAAACACCACAAGTTTTAGGTTACTGATGGCAAACTTTGGAAGGGCATAGATATTCAAATATCTTTTATATTTTAGCCAACAGAAACAAAAAGTTGTGATACCTGTAGTACAAATGTGGTGAGGGAAATTGCAAAACATCAGGATGAACAAGAGTGGCTTCCAAGAGAAGGAGTACAGATTGGGCCAGAAAAGTTCAGCACATTAACTGGAAGGAGGACAGGAGTTACTGTACATAGCCTTACTCCTTAAGACAACCATCACCCTAGCACTAATAGCAACCTTAAACCAAAACCCAAAACCTAACCCTAACACCAATATCTTTAATCCTAACTGTGATCCTAATGGCAATCCTAACCCTAATAGGAACCCCAACTCTTGATCTAACCCTAACCCTAACCCCTAGTTCTATCCCTCATGGCAATCCTAGCCCAAACCATAGCTGTAACTCGAACCCTAGCTCTAATGCGTAAGGCCTGCCACATTAGCTCCATGCTTTCGTGGCTGAGCGCAGGTTTCCCTTAATTTCAGGCACCTCCTTGTCCTCTCTCATCCCAGAAGTGTGTGTGTGTCTGGGTTTGTGCTGCAGGGGATTAGGCTGGACAAGCTGCGCGCAGTCGATATACTGGATGCTAAGGTGAGGGGCCCCCCATGGACGTTTTCTTCACATGCAGATGCCTGACAGAGAATAGGGGCAGAGCTGAGAGTCCCTGGCTGCACAAGGCAGATTCCCAGAGAAAGCTTCAGCCCTCCTGTACAGTACAGATAGGAGCACAGAGTGTATGCAGGTATATTTTCTGATAATAGACATGTTCCCAGTGCAGCCATTAAAATTACCAGCTAGATGGTGAGCACATCCCATCACTATTTTCATCCCAGACATCCTCCATGGTATCGCCTGTCCTAAACTTACTGCCTCAGCAAGGGGGAGTGGTTGTGCAAACTGCAGGAAAAGGCTAACTGTGCAGTGGCTGAATGTGTTTCCTCAAAACTATCTCCATCCACAAGGTTCCCATACAAACCTTAAAAGAGCATGTAGCCTCTGTCCAAGCACACCTGCACACCTGAACACATGCTATTGAAGGTCTTCACCCATGTCTGGTTACAGGCACAATAAACATCCTGCATCATGAAATACGACACACAAATTTGTATATTTGTAAAACATTTCTTTGTGATCTTTTCAGAATCAAAATACATGCATCTAAATTTTCATGTTTGGGACAATAACTTACTTTAACCAAATTTTTACTGTTGGAGTAAAAATACATACTGAACGTTTTGATAAATAGGAGTGATGACTGCGGGTACATACAGTTGTAACAGACACTTTGCTCTTACAATCTGCATGTGGTAATAGTGGCCTCTAGTGTCAAATGTGGGCATTTCTATTTTCATGACTTGTGTGGTGTGAGATTGGGCAACTCTAAGAATTTGATTGTTTGAAAACTCTTGTTCCCATGCCCCCACAAATGAGCCACCGTGCTCCCCGAAATGCCATCCGCCAAAGATACCCTTTTATTTCATTTTAATCTTATCATCCTAAAACCACTTTTACCCCCACAGTTTTAAGCTCCCACCTTTACCATATAGTAGAGTATCGTTGATGGATGAAAATCTTGGGCTGGGCCACTGATCAGAAATTGATGAGTGCCAGTTTCATTTTTCTATTCAAATAAAGTACCTGAGTTTTTGGGCCCCATGAAAGCATTTTATATTGGGCCCCCAATACAGACCAATACAATTATGTTCCAATTTTCTGTCACTCCGGGGCCCATGGAATTGTCCTAATCTTCCCCCCTTTATGGTGCCTCAGCATCTAGCTGGAAACCTTCCGGTTTTTCATCAGAACCCACAAACCTGGAGTCCAGAAAAGATCATTGACAGACAACAGGCCACACCCACCATCCAGTCCCATGACTGACCCTCCAGCACATCCATCATTTAAGGAATTGGGAGAAGCCAGGAGCCGCTCACCGCCGGTAAGCCACGATCTGCCTTGCCGTTCCCACGGCGATATGAGTTACTGGCCATCTGAGATGCCTGCTTAATCATCTGCAGTGCATTTGACTTTCAGCTAAAACGAACATCTGTACTGGACTTAGAGTGCCAAACACAAGATCGCTTTCAGGTGTTCATCAGATATAATACTCATTATACTACTTCCCAAGAAAATGATATGTTCAGTTTGGATCAACACTCTGAACTTTTGGTCTTAGCTGTGTACAACTTTGCTTGATACTTTGGTTTTACCAACGATTATCCTAACTTAAATTACGAAAACCACCAAAATACAAATCTTAGTAAACCACTTTTATTGTGTAAGCCTGATCTTATAAATATACACTTTATATTGACACAGAGTACAAAAGTATAAATTCTATACAATACACAGTGAGAGGGGGAAATAGACTCAGATCAGAATCCTGTAAGCTCTCTCTGAAATCCTGGTACTGTCGTCATTCCGTGATGAAGTGGCAGGCTTGAGCAGGAAATCGCAGTGATCCCGATCGGGTCCACGTCACAATTTAGTGTGAGGTTACGCTTGGATTCTCCTGTGTGGCTCTCTTCTCTTGTCCAATCAGAAGGCCCCATCTCTCCACCCGCTTGAGACGTATCCTCATAGCACGGCTCGCTCCCGCCTCCTCCTGGCCTTCGCTCCAAACTACACGCGGTTTGTCTGTTTCGCAGCCATCCCTCCGTGCAGTCTCGTGTTCTCAGCGCAAAGGCCATCCCTGTCCCCGATGGGAGAGTGTCCAGGCGAGGAATGGGAGGCTACCGGCGCCCCCTGTAGCTCGGTCGCTGGGCCACTCGCCTGCAGGAGGCACAGCACGCCGTCTGATAGTAGTTATACACACAGAGTCGGGCCTGAACCACCACGTTGCAGTTGAAGTACTTGTCCTGACAGTTCTCATCTGGATAAAAACAGAACAGACAGTGCAGAGTGTCAGGGCATGGCTTAATCAGCACGTATTAGTTACTGCAGTTGTTATTATATGTTTTAGAAGAGACAATGCTGTTTTAAAACACTGTAGTGTAATGCCTTTGATTTGTGGCTTGTGAGGCACAGTGACTTATACAGTGTCACAGGCCCGTGCCATGGTGTAGATCAGGGGTAGGCAACCCTGATCCTGGAGTGCCAGTGTTCAGAAGGTTTTCCATCCCACCTGATGAGTTAAAAACTGCTTGGCACCAGGTGTAGTTCATCAGAGACCCAGTAGGGTTGAAAACCTGTGGGATACCGGCGCTCCAGGATCAAGGCTGCCTAACCCTGGTGTAAAACCATCAGCCCTACTGCCTTGAAAGCATATTTTAAAACATCTCCATTTCATATTCTAATTGCTTGTCAGGGTCACAGTGGCAAAGACCTGAAGGGCACAAGGCTGAAGTACAACCCTGGACAGGATGCCTGTCCATCGCAGGGCACAGGCTGATACACACACCCATACACTATGGCAGGGTTCCCCAGTTCCGGTCCTGGAGGGCCAGTCTGCAACACAGTTTGCAGATTTCCCTGCTCAAACATACCCACTAGACTGGCAGACTGGCCCTCCAGGACCGGAGTTGGGGAACCCTGCACTACGGGCAATTTCAAGCTGCCAGTCAGCCTTACTGCATGCGAGAGGAAACCAGAGAACCCAGAGGAAACCTGCATGACATGAGGAGAACGTGCAAACTCTACATACAGAGCAGAGGTGGGATTCAAACCCTCAGCCTTGGAGGTGTGATCCACAGAAGCACATGGCAGAAGCCCCGCTCACCGAACTCAGGCACGCAGGGCTCGGGATGGCAGCTCTGTCGCTCTTCGGGCCGCATCCAGTCTTCGCAGGCCTCGCTGGGTGTTGTCTGGTCTGAGAGACAGCGCACCTCTCGCACCTGGAAGCCTCCCTCGCATGTTTTAGAGCACTGCAGGATGCACACGGGGGTCAAAACCTGCCCACATACTGTGGGACACAGACAGGGGTCACGACCTCCCCGGCAGTAAACATCCCAACATAGAAAGGACATCTGTCTTTTGTGTTTGATTTACGATTTCTGCGCTATGGCCATTTGAGGGTTAAACACTGCCCCAACACCGACCGTCTTGATCCACTGGAAACACTGTCTCATGTTCAAAAACATGTAACTGTAGTCTGAAAGCAGCAGGTCCTACAGAAATGCCCTTCAGCGTGGCTTTTCATCCGAACTGATACGGTGTGACGGTCAAATCTATAGAAGGGTTTTCAGGGATATAAATAGTGCCTAGCGACTCACAGCACTCCATTCTGTGTGATACCACTTGGCTCCGCAGGTCTTGAGCTGGCAGCTCTGCTGGCTGGGGGGGCGGTCCAGAGAGGAACACTCAGCAGGGGGCAGTAGAGTGAAGGAGGCATCCTCTTCGGCTAGGCAGACCACCGCCCTCTGCTGGCTACCCGGGCCACACTCTGCCGAACACTGACGCAGAATAGAAGAGCGGGCCATCAAACTGGGGCTATGAAAGCTAATGACAAGAAGTAACGAAAGACATGCAGGCGTGCATCCTTCCCCACCTGACTCCAGGGGCCCGTAAACCATTCTGTCCTATTCTCACAGGGACCGCTGTTACACGCTTGGGACTCAGAGGGGCGCTCCGGCCCACAGCCCTCCAGGGGCAGGCTGCTGACGAGGTTTTTCAGGCACAGGACACTACGGGTTTGGAACCCCATGCCACACTCAGCAGAGCACTATAGATGTGGGGTCAAAGGTCAAAGGTCAGCACTGCCCATTCGAATGGCAGATAAGTGAAATATTTAGTTAAGCTGGTGCAGTCTGATGGAATAACGCGGACATTGAAAAGTGGTGTTGTGTTAAGCCAATGTGACGCGCGGAGCCACTGGGGGGCTCCCGATCACATGTGTGGGAGGAGCCTGTGTGCCCATGCGCATACCCGGCTGCTCCACTCAGAAAAGAACCAGCTCTTGGCGCAGGTGCCCATGTCGCAGTTCTCCACGTCACTGGGCCGTAGCTTCATGTTGCACTCGTCGTCGGCCACAAAGTCGCCCACATTGCTGACGCAGCGCACCTCCCGCGACCTTTGACCCACGCCGCAGGGCACAGAACACTGCGGGAAAAAAATCGGGTCGAGCCACGTGACAGTCATGTGACAGTCATGTGACAGTCATGTGACAATGATATTACTACTGACCGGACAGCATATGACATCAGGTAGACATCAGTGATGCAAAATCACACATGGGCGTATAGCGCACGTGTCAGGACGTGTAGCCAAATGTCAAAAGATACTACGTATTAAGATTAATATTAATATTAATATTAAGATGGAAGAAAAATACATTATGCAAAGCAAAGATGCAGAGCATGAAAAAGGAATAAAAATTACTTTTAAGTGTTGCATTAATATATTAACACCTAATATATTAACACCTGGTGGATCTGTAAAGAGGTGTTTGCTTAGGGGCAATTGTCCCACCTTGTAAAAACACCTTGCTGCAGAACCATGTGTTATATTAAAACAGATTAAGCTTATAAAATGGCACAAACTGAAAGATGGAGAGTAAGAAGAGGGGGCAGCGACTCACGCCGGTCCATTCGGAGCGGATCTGCCACTCGCTGCAGATCTTCAGCTGGCAGGTGCTGGCTGTCTCGGGCCGTTCCAGGTGCTGGCAGCGGGCCGTGGGCACAGTGAGGGTGCGGTTGGCGTACGCCTGCCTGCAGAGAACCTGCCGGTGCTGCATTCCCAGGCCGCAGGTCCTGCTGCATTCCGACCACTCGCCAATGTCCCAGCTGCATGACCCCAGCACAGAGGCCGCAGTTTAAGCCGCCTATTCATTGCAACGCAACCAGCTGCAGCTGATTGCTGCCACAGACCGATTTATCTCATTTCCCGCATCCACCCAATTTATGTCAATTGTGCAGGTTTCACACATTGCAGTAATCCTAAGGCGCATGGTTAGAAACTACAAGCTATCAAGATATCAGCCACATGGAAATTCTTTAAATTAGGAACTTAAAGTAGTCCAACAACTATCTGAAATGTTTGTAATGAGAGGAGGTAGCAACAGTGCATTAATACAATAAATCTAATTAGGCACTCGCAGAAACGCCATGTGGAGGAATGCTGTGAAACCAAAGTTAGCTTCGATAACCGCTAATGCGCTAATTTGATAATGCTACGCTACCTGAAATCTGACAAGTTATGCAACTAAGCGAGAAATCCTGCTTTGTGAAACACCCCCCAGAATTCAGAATAGGCAGCTATAAATATTGAATGAATCAGATTGGGGTACCAAAAACATGGACTGTGATATCCCTAATATCAGTCGTGGGAAGGTTTCGACTAATCAACTAATTGCAGATTAGCAAAGCTAACTTTTCTTTGTTAGTGGGTTTGTTTGCGCTAATTTTGAAAACTGTTAGCGGACCAATTAGCATCCACTAAATTTACTTCTGCTAACTATAAATCCACTAACATTTTTCCCAGGTCAAATTAATGGACACTTTTTGTGAGCTTGTCTGCATCAATCTATCTAGCATGCTGCTGGCTGACTTTGTGTAAACACAAGTCATGATTGGTCGATAACTTGTTGTGTTTAAGGTAGTCTGGGCTAAATGTAATTGAACTAAGATAAAGTCCTTTTAAACTGGGGTACCTTGAACTAAGTAGAGTACTGGGGCATGTATCACAAAGCAGGATTTCTCGCTTAGTTGCGTAACTTGTCAGATTTCAGGTACCCTAGCATGATCAAATTAGCGCATTAGCGGTTATTGAAGCTAACTTTGGTTAGCTGTGCCCACCACTGCCTAATATTTATGAGTTTGTATATTATATGTATGACTTATATATTACACTGTGTTATAAGCAGAGGCAGACATTTCAGGTCCAGAAGGTAAAAATCCTGAACAGGATTTTGTTTCAACCAACCAGCTGAGTACTATGTGACTGGGATTCTTTATGCTCAACTAGTAGGTTGAAACAAAATCCTGGTCTGGATTTTTACTTTTTGGACCTGAAATGGCCGCCTCTGGTTATAAGCCCCCTTAAACAACCCCCTCCCACCCCCTTCCTCATGTGACTGAACAGACAGATCAAGGCAGATTTCCTGTGTACTGCTCATACTGAAGGCGCATAGAGGATAGCTGATTCTCCCTGTGTGGGCAGAGGTGGCAAAGGACTCACTAAGCAGGGCAGGGCTCCACGTTGCAGGCTTCCTCCAGAGGGCTGGGCCTGGAAACGCTGTCGCAAAACTCGTCCCCCGCCGGCTCGTGAGTGGCTCTCCGGACACATCCGAACACCGTGCGCCTGGTGCCTATGAGGAAACAGCCGCATCAATGCAGCCAAGGCTGGGCCTGAACATCTCAGCATCTCTGCGACAGCTGCCTGCCAGCCCTACCTCGGCCACAAGAGGCGCTGCAGTCTGTGGTTCCCACAAGCTTCCAGTTGTACTCACGCTGGTACCTTGGAGGTAGAACTGACTCATCTGGGGTCAGGGAAGGATATCTGCCCCTACTAGGCGGTTCATGGTCACCTTGACCATTCAAGGTATTCCCTGGGGGATGGAAGG
The DNA here is from genome assembly GCA_026780845.1 of Petrocephalus sullivani. Lineage (NCBI taxonomy): Eukaryota > Metazoa > Chordata > Actinopteri > Osteoglossiformes > Mormyridae > Petrocephalus > Petrocephalus sullivani. The sequence continues at coordinate 268,765 of JAODKM010000020.1, read as the reverse complement.
TAACAAGGACTTCAAGCCCCAGAAGCTAGTAGTGAATACAGACAAATAAGCGCATTGATTGGGGGGGAGCATAAAAGCAACATAAAACACTTCAGATTCACGTGATCATTTCCCTGTCCAGCAGTGTCACATATATACACTGCCTGGCCAAATAAAGTCACCATTTGAATCTAAATCAGCAAGCCAATCAAGTAAAATCAGTAACCAGCCAATGACAGAATCATTATTACAGCTCAGCTATGTTATGTAGCAATAAAGTGAAGTCGCATGAGTACCTGAATCTACGGAATGGCCAGGTTATCCCAACAATGGGTTTTTTCTTCCCAAATGCCATGGGCATATTCCAGGACGGGAATGCCAAAATTCGTCAGGCTTGAATTGTGAAAGAGTGGTTCAGGGAGTAGGAAGAATAATTTTCAAACATGAATTGGCCACCCCACAGTCTTGACCTTAAACCCATTGGAAGTCCTTGGTATGTGCCGAGGAAGACTTTACTGAGTGGTTCAACTCACCCATCATCAATAAAAGGTCTTGGCAAAAAATGAATGAAAATCTGGAAAATGTTGAGATGTTGCATAAGTATGTGGAGACAATGCCACGACGAATGTGCTCCATAATCACAGCTAATGGTGGTCCAATGAAATACCAAAGTGTGCACCTTCTTTGGCCCAGCAGTGTACATTTTCCATGAAAATAAAGGATATTTCTTACTCTTTTTGCCAACCTGTGTTTTGGCATTATTTTTTCCAAAAACTGCACTCAAATTATTATCAATTAAAATGCTACAATGTTTCAGAATTCATCAGCTAAAATGCTGATCAATTTCACAGTCAAATTTCTCATATAAAAATCTACAAAACCCCCACAAGACCTGGTAACGCTTGAAACCTTGAAAATGTTTTTCAGGAGTTATGGCAAATTCCCACATTCAATGGTGGAAAACTCCAGTGGAGATGAAAGTGAGGTCTCCACTCATCCGGTCAGGGGGTATCCAAAAACCCATATCTCATATCTCAAAAACCATTTGAAATATATAATGACTTGAAATTTTGTGTCCATATTTGGACATCAAAATACAACACTGTGACAATAAACTAACCTGGGCCAATTTTCAGTTTTTACCTGCCATTACCTATTAACAGTCATAAATATCAACACTGACTGAGATGAGCACCTGGGCTAGAAGCAGAGGGCAGCTGTGGGTTTTCGACAGGAAGGATGAATTCATAATGCACCCCAGGATTAGGCTGCTGGTAGATCATCTGACATAAAGGGACATTGATACAGGTGAGAAACCCAAAGTAACACAGAGCCAGCGTCAGAGAAGATATCCTTCCTCTTAGTTACTCACGTAGACATCCAGGATCTCGTTGGTGGGGCCTTCGGCGACGAAGGACTCACCCGCCGTGCTGCTGATCTCATTGGGCCTCTGGTAGGTGAACATGGTCCCTACCCCCTCGTATTTCCCAGGCCGGTCGATGGCCCAGTTCCCATTGATAATGGAACGCCCAGAGCGGCTTCGTAATGCTGCAAGACACACGACACGTCATGTCTCTAATGGAGAGGATAAAATGGGAAACAATATGATAGAATCCCTCACAAACGGTCAGGAACTGGCAGCAGGGGTTAAGGGAGTAAGACCAAGGGCTCCAAATTCAATTCAGCATTTTCACGATGTCCTCAAAAATTACTGTCCCAATCGCTATAATTCCATAACACTGTACTCCACACCCCCCTGAGTGCTCATACTATTACATCTGAAAGTGTTCATCTCTGCCACTGCCTCTATCAGTTACAGTCACAGAGTCCGCAAAAACAACGCAACCACAAGGTACCCCAAGAAATGCAGTACTGAAGGAGTCTTAGGTTGCTATGAAGGCTCATAAATGCTATGACATTTGAGATATGATATTAGAGAGTGGACACTCTCTAAATTTCCCTGTGAACTAGGCAAGTATAGGAACAATATGAACCTATTTAGCCTTGTATTTTCTGTTATATATTACAGATAATCATTGATGACAAAACTGATGTTACGCCAAATGATAATATATAAGTCCTGTCATATGGGCATTTGATTTTTTTCCACTTGAATTGATATCAGCTGGCAAAACAGTCCTGAAATTGCCAGGTATAAGATCAGAAAAGCACATCAAAGCAGAATATCTGGTCAGAAATATCAAATGTGGTGGTGTGGGCAGCGAAGGGCTCCAAAGAAAGCAGGAATTTGCCTTGCAGTGACGGCCAAACTCACGTCAAAAGGAATCACTCTGATAGCTTGTCAGCAATTGTAAACGTCCATGGAAACAAACACCCCCATCTACAATTGGCGTTCATTTGAAAAAAAAAATGGAATAATTTATTAGTTAGGCGTTAATAACAGAGACAGAGCTATCATGACCATGCCAGGATTCTGCTGGAGAATGGAAACCAATCTAAAAAGATCGTTAATAATAAATGTTTGGCCTGTAAGAGGCACTGTGGATAATATGCTACATTCATCTGTGTAGATGCTAGTGCAGCTTGTGATGGTTCAACAGTGTAAGGAACAAAAGAGAATAATAAGTCTTCAGCAAATGACCTGCCGACGCCTAATGACAGAACCATCTGGAAGGATTTTCCTTTCAATCATGTGTGGCTTGATGCAACAATCATTAAAACTATAGCTTTCAAGCATCCAAGAATTGTCACTGATAAGCAACTTGTCAGATTCCTCTGACCTCACGTAACCTGTTTGCTCCAAAATATTTACATCTGGCAGCACATGGGCTGACTCTGGAGCTGTCAGTAATTTTCGGATGAAAAACCGACAGACATCCTTTCTGGCAATGAGGATATGACTGGAGCCTGGAGCGGGATAAAGGGTGTGGTTTTGAGGAAGAGGAGACAAGGTGTGCCCGCATGTCATCTGCTGTAGTTGGACACTCCGCCACATGGCTGGCGGGCTTGGTGAAAACCAGGGGCACGTCTGCTAGCCAAATTAAAGCCTCCCCGCAGCACATAACATTAAGGTTCCTTTGCTTTTTCAGAGCCTCTTATCTTTTACTTCGACCCTCTTTGATAGCCAGCAGAACAGCGAATGCGAGGCGGAATCCCTCCCCTGCGCATCTGAAAAAAACGTGGCGCCACCAGCAGGTAGCACGTCATCAGAGGAAGGCACCTTGCCAAGGATTCATCACTCATGCGCTTTCTTCGAAATGTCAAAATCTCTCATCTTAATCGAAATGGATGGAGACTGGAACGGAGAGTGTTCCTCTAATGCAAGCCTATTTTTCCATTTTCCCAGAAGGTACACAGGGCCCTGACATCCCCAGTTTCCAAGCCGGATCCAGTGCTGAGCTGTTGCATGGCTTGAATTAGCCCTTTCCCCTTAAAAAATGAAAGACCTCCAAGTTCAGAAGCCCTTCTTGTAAATATCCCACTTCCTTTTCCAACGAGTACGTTTCTGTAATGGTAATGATTATTTTTTATCGCATACCAGTAAATCACTGTGCCAGAGTCTGCACCCTGGTTGCTGGCGATGTGGATTCTTGGATATTCCAATTAAGGAAAAAAATGGCTTTTTAATTAAATAAAATAAAATCTGTTCCATACATGACTTTTAAGCTGCTTACCAGATGTAGAGGAGTCATTGTGTGTATATGGCGAAATATATATGAATGATTTCTCTGACATTCATTTAAATGGCAATCTTAATATATACATTAATTTTATCAGAAGGAGAACCATTTAGGGGGGTCTGAGAAAGTCACACCAGTGGAGAGTCGCCAGTGTACCAGCAGAGAGATTTTTTACATATACGTTGTACAACATCTACAACAACTGGAAAGAGTTTGGTGAAACCCATCATTAAGAAGGATGGGTTCGCTGGAGAGAAATATTGATGGCAAAGCCCTTATGGTTCTGCAGCAACCCTCAGAACTCACCCAGGTAGTTGCGACTCTTGACCATCTCTGTGACATTGATCTGGGTGGCGCCCTCTGGTATCTCCACGATCTTGTGGTAGCCCATCTTGGCAAAGGTGTCCTTGAAAATGCCGGACACCACCTTGCAGGCGGAGTTGTCTCCCCCACACACCCCACATCTGTCCACCACTGTATCGGAGCCCAGGTAGTCATCACAGCCCAGGCTCTGCCCAAGAAAGAGACCAGGAATGGGTCAAAAGGGAACATGTGGTACCAAGAGAGCAGGAGACCAACCAGGACATCTGCATCTGGATAAGCATTACAGCTGCCATTAATGCATTAAGTGCTAATGCTCAACTGTCGACAGGCTACCAAGGCTTTGATGCAAGCTAAATATTTTGATCCATTGCAATGAGCTAAATTACAACTCACTTGAGTCAAATAAAAGTCCTTGCCTGAATAAAATTACTTCAATAACATTTTCTTGCAGTAACATAGTGTACCTTTTTAGTGTTATTTCCAACTATTTAATTGCAAAAAAAAAGCAAATGTGAATCTTCTCAGGATCACCATAAAAATCCCACCGTCCACAGTACAGATGGCATCAATTACTGCCTTCAGCAAAGCAATTCCTAACATCTTTTATATGACAGGTCCCAGAATTCTGGTGCTGGCCCACTAGGGCAGTGTTTCCCAACCCAGTCCTCTGGGACCCCCAGCCGGTCCATGCCTTTGCTCCCTCCCAGCTCCCTACCAGACAGTCCACATTTTTGCTCCCTCTCAAGTCCCTGTAAGAACAAAAATGTGGATTGTCTGGGGGTCCCCGAGGACAAGGTGGGGAAACACTGCACTAGGGTATGAAGAGAGGGAAACAGACAAGCTTGAAAGGATGGTTATACAGCATGGACCATAAATTCTCATACATATAAAGTCCTGCCTTCATGGACAGGTGCTCCATGACCTACGGCTGATCCAGGCAGGACTCATTCTTAAGTTTCACAGCCAGAAATACGGCCATACCACATTACTTCCAGTACAAATAAGACTCTGAGCTACATAGGACTGCCAGGAAATATAAAAAACAGTAAGTGACAATCAGCATATACGAACAAATCTCTCACAGAGCTGGTTAATGTCTAGCAACATTGCATATCTCAGAAGTTATTACGTTACCTGGCATTACATATCCCCATCCCAAAGAAGTGGTCAGGCTGGAAGCTGTAATTTCACAACAACCCCGTTTCCCAAACTGAGAAGCTCTGTCTTATGGTCTCCAGGTGACTATATATTTGGGCTGTCAATCGATTAAAAAAATAAACTAATAAATCACACATTTAGCAATGAATAAATTGTGATTAGTCACAATTAAAAAAAAAATTCTTCTTAAGACTAAAGCTTGCTAAAATGCATATTTAAATGTAAAGTCAATCACAAAGGATGTATATTGCAGACACCATTGTTTAATGGCATTTCATGGCAGCTATATTCTCTCAGTTTGACCTCCAGCCTGCAGCTTCCTGGGGGGGGGGATTCTCAGGAATCCGTGTCATGGGTCTGCCCCTATTAAATATTTTTAATTAATTGCAACGATTAGTGCATTAAGTTTGACAGTCCTAGATATATACATTTCATTCATAGCAGATGGATAGAAGAAACATTCTGCGTTTTGGTATGCGCAGCTCGTGTGCCTGCTGGTCTCGGCCCAGCCTTTGGCCTTCGTTCTCCCTTGTTTCCCTCGCTCTCGCGTTTGTGTCGTAAGCCTGCCCCTGACTCCCTTGCTCGCCGTAACAGAAACTGACTTGTATCATAACTTGTTCCAAGGCAGAGCCCGTTACCTGCTCTTTTTCGGACTGACTGAAAGGTAGATCGTCTGATGAGACGTGAGAGCCGGACTGCCACTTGTTTCTCTACTCGAGATTGAAACTCCAGCATTCAGATACTGTAGATCCCAAAGGCTCTGGAAGTAGGGCCAAAGATAGTCAGCATCCCACCAATGAATAGTCTCAGTGACTGCAGTCTTACCATGACATAAACTTCAGTCATCCAGTGAAGCCCGGCGGTTTACGCTAAGCATGCTAAGCGTATTCCTGAGAATCCCCTCCGGAGGACTGCATGCTCAAGGTCAAACTGAGAGAATGCGGCTGCCAAGCCAATCTATTCCCCTCGTTGCAGTGGAAACACTATCTAGCTATAAAAACAGCCTACTGAGCGGGAAAGACCCATCTGTCCCCCGAATTTCTCCACTAATTCCGAATTCCTCCACCAAGCTGATGCCTCCTTATGTTCGACGTGAGATGAGTGGACTTATATTGCACTTCGGGCCCTTGAATCGTCTTATTCTTACTTTGCTAATGGTTCTTGTATAGCTCCAGTACCATTTCCTCCTATGCCTGGGCATTCATTGGAATCTCAGCCTAGCCACGCGAGTCGACTACTTGACAGCATGAATGTTTGCAATGTGCTATTCTCCTCGTTTGTGCATCTCTTTGACTAAAGCTTCTGGAAATGAAAGCCGAACATGAGCTGCGATTTTCCACACCACGATTTCTATTATATAAATATTAAATCAACAGCCACCAACCTATAATGCAAAACATACTGAACGATAATTACTCCAGAAACCTAAATAGAAGTCAAACATTCAGAGAATCCTCCTGAATGGGAAAATGCTATCGTCACTCTGCCAGAGTTTTTTTTTCCAAATTACTAGGCATTAAATTAAGAAACATCCTTGCCCAAGTACTGCAGAGCATAGAAGAGTGATATTTTATATTCAATCTTGTGTTGAAAGTGTCTTTCCTTTTTTTTTGGGGGGGGAGGGGTCACAGTGCAGGTCAGCCTGCATCCAGCAGCCCTGGAGTCATTGGGGTTCAGTACAAGGAGCCCAATGGTGACCTCACTCTGCTGGCCTTGGGATTTGAACAGAAAACCTTCTAATCACAGGAACAGAGCCAGACACCCGCCGTCGAAATGAACCAAGAGAGTGTTAGATCTCATTCCAGTGCCTAGGGATCAAGAAAGTGTTTATAGCCCTATTCATTTATTAAATCGCCTTTTTTAAAGATTTACTAATGACACTCAAGCAAAATCATTACACAGCTATTTAATTCAAGCCATAAAACAGCTTGGCTATTTTGCTAACCGAAGTTTGATTTCAGCCTGCTTACTTCTCAGAGTTTTTTGTCCTTGTCCCTTTAAAACGTAACATAAGCAGCAAAAAAAAAAGCAGAGTAATCTGCAATAATTTCATAAGCATATTAATTATACTTATACAACGAATGACGCAGGAGTTTAAACATTAGTTACAGCTCTTTAGTGACTAGAAAAGAATGGAGATTATGCTGTCCATGAATTTTTAACAGATGTGACAAACACACAAAGAAATGAGACTTTGTGACAGGTTCAATGGCAGTTCCTTATTCTTTGCTCAAAAATGAGAAAAACAATGTATGAAGATGTTTTATGAATAAAAGTATGACAACAGGTCATATAGTTGCGATGAAGGGAAGATGTAATGCTGCTAATCTTGCAGGTAATTTATTTAGACAGATCTAAGTATTAAAAGAACCTTAATCCTTTTCATTTTGGGGCAAATTATTCGACTAAATGTATGCATGTATGCTTGTATGTATGCGACGATGTATGTATGTATATACAGATTATTAAATATAATTTTTGAATTTCAAAAACCATATGTCCCCCCAGAAGACATGAAACATTAAAATGCAGTAAAAGTACTATTCCTGGCACAGAAGGAAATCCATTGTTTTTGCAGAATCACAAACAGATTCGTGAAGCTACATTACCAATCTATTCACCAGTGAGCCAAATTCGCTCAAGTTCACCTCTAGCGCTTCTCCAGAGAGGCAGTACGTCGACTGGGGGCCGTATCAGTGGCCGATTGCCTGGAAGGGTCACGATGCTCTTACACAAACAGAACTATCACTATTCCTCGGCTGTTTTAGATCATCAAAGCACATCACACCCTGTAATGGGGCAAAAGCAGAGACACGGAGAGCGAATGATTGGCCAGACAGACTTTTAATCAACTCTGAGTTCAAGCGAGAAGGATGTCCAGATTCATCCGATTGGCTGGCTTTCTGATGGTGATGAGGAACACTTGTCCAGGTGGAAGGACTTAGCAAAATACCACATGCCAAAAAAAGAAAAACAACAGATCCGCTGTATAAAAGCAGGAACTGGAGAACTCGTATGAAATCAATGGCCCAATAACACACTTGTACTCTATTTATAAACAGCATACATCTAAAGCAAGCCGAGAGACAGCTTTGAGGCCTTATGCCACCAACATTATGGGCTGGATTCCCACCTTGGCTCCACATCAGTAGTGACCCACTTCCTCTCTAAATCCAGTTTCCTCTCAGTCCTAAGACGTGCATTATGGGTGGATCAGCATCGCTAAAGTGCAGTGTGTGTGTCCCGTCATAGATTCCCATCCCTGCCTGATTGTGTCAGCATGCGGTTTGGCACCTTCTTCCATTACAAATGCATGTACTCTATATTCCAACCCACTCGTCCCAGGAAGCCTCTGGCACCCAGGACTGCCGGACACAGAGCTGGGGAGAAGTTTTAGGGCAGATGTAGGGCTGTGTCACTTTCGCCATCAGCGGCTACTGAGACAGATTCGTATCGTTTCATAGAGGCTTGTAGGGGATACATCTTTGGTCTGGCACAATGTGAAAATTCCGCAACCTGATATTGACACCCACAAAAACCAATTGATATATCATCACTTAGAGGGTGGTAACCACATCTTGATAACGCACTCAAGAAGAGTTCTGGTGAACTGTCCATGGGGACAGCTTGTTCTTTGACATCAAATACTGAGGTAAGCTTTACATAACATGGTCGGTGAAATGTGACCGACCATCAGCAGCAGACACAGTAACGACAAAAAATATTCCCACATCAATATTGAAAGAGGTGAGGCAACGTAAAATGTAATGATTTATTGACTTCAAAATTTTTACTTCCATTTTTACTTTCCACGACATAGAAAAGTAGGGTATCAATTTCTGTTTCATCTTCTCCCTGCATCTTATACTACTGGACACAGCCTCTGAAACACTACTACAAAGACCACTATGACACAAAAAGGATGGAGAACTTCACTCACAGCCCACTTTCTGCAAAGCTAGCGGGGCGCCACGTTAAACAAAATATGCTTAGCAACAAATGAAAAAAATCTTTCAAGGGCTCCGAGGGATTTGCACACACTGTCTCACGCTGACTCACTCGCGTTTAAATCTACGAGTAAAAGCATCCAAAATCGAAATGCTGGAAGTCATTGACGTCAACAGGTGCACAAAGGAGCACAATGGCCATGGTCTTAAGTAATCCTTGAGTCGTTTTCCATTCGAGAGGAATCACTGAATGTTCGAGATCCATGTAGACTCCCGTAGCAATGACCCGTGAATGCATTTCTGCATTACAGGGATCCTCGGGATTAGATGTGAAATGCAGGGGGGCTATTCATTCTAGAAATAATAGAAATAAGGGGGCACAAATCACAACTCTAGCACAGAGCCTCTTCTTTCATTACTCTATTCATCGGAGCTGGATTTCACATTATAGTTAGAAAATACCGGGCTGGGTGGAGAGTCCTGTCATGACCGCCTGATTTAAAGTAATCTCAGCATTCCGGAACATTTGTCCCGCCTATGAGAGAACAGCTTCCAATTCAAATGTCCGGTTTATTTTCCGTAAATATAAGTCCGCTTCAACGATGAAGCATCACAGGGCTTTATTGTGCAGACGCTCCGCGGTGGGGCTGGCGATTCTGGAGCATGGCCAGGTCTGTTATCAAGCCTCGGAATGCACCGATAGGCCAGCTTCTCTGGAAAAGCAATAATTATAACCCTGGTCTTCCAAACCTGAAGATGCAGCGACAAGATCACCCCAGAGGGTAATTTATGGGGGGAGATGGGGTTAGAGCAAGCGGGGTGTGGGATGGAAATGATATTACTGAGAACCACAGAATCCCACAGTCTGGGCACAGCATGGAGAGGAACGATATAAAAGGAAAGTCCACCTTGCTGTGTCGTCCTCAGAGGCTCCTTAATGAAATCCATAACTTATAGATTACTAAAAACCTAGTTTTTTTTTTAATTATAGAAAATTCTACGCCTAAAAATATTTTTTTCTAAATGTCTCAAAACATTTCCGTCTAACAACATTTGCCTAACGCACAATTAAGCTTACCATTCTCTCCTCTCCGTTCAGGCACATGGCTGCATATTTTAATCCCTTGTTCATGGATACAAAAGGAATTGGTCCAGAGATCAGACTCTTTTTTTTTTATTCACAAGTCCACCTGCAGAGTAAATTGCTAAATGCTATTCGCAGCCTGTCTCTCTCTGGGGTGACTGACTGATGTTTCCTGATAGTCCGACAGCTGCACAGACTGAGTGTGAGAGTGGGGAGCCGCACGTGGGCAGCGGGCAGCGGGACCGGCCGGCGTGGCGCTAACCTCCGTCCCCGGGCAGCCCTCCCTGGCCAGACTCCCGGCTGCTACCGCGAAGTCCCAGGGCCGCGGCAGCCAATAGGAGGAAGTGGAGGGGGGCAGCCCATCTGCGGAGAGACGCCACTCCCCGCGGATTTCCCAGACTACCCCCTCCCGCCCATGTCCAGGGCCCGTTTTATGTGATGTGGGGGTGTCTGCCAGCCCCCCTCCCCTGAGTCCTGGCCTTGCCGGACAGCTGACAGAGGGACCCCTGCCGAGGGCGCGGCTACCCCCACCCCCCACTCCACTTCCTGGTACGGAAGCTACATGTCACATCGATCCATGTTTTTTCAGTTCCATGGGACCTTTTACTAGAGAAAAAAGTAGGCAAAACAGAAGGACAGCTGTGCAGTAAAAAGCTCGTGGCGCGGCCTCGCTCCCCGAACATGGGTCACTCGGCGCTCGTTAGTCTCTTCCCGGTGAGACCCAGCTGGACAGTAACTGGGACAATTAAGCTCTGTATCTGACGCTCGCTGTAACTCGCAGTGCTAACATTAACTGACAGCTGCCCAGCAAGATGACAGAAGTGACTTTTTATGTTACACAAATGAGTTGCTCTTCAGTACCTTTTTTTGGCGGACCACCTTAGTGTTAAAGACCGACTGAGTACCAAAATTATCGCGCTAAGCCTTCAGCTCCCTTTTATAGATTAATGGGCCTTTAGACAAGGAAACATTAGCATGCCATTGGAAAAGGACGAGCGTGAGTAACCGCAAAGCCTTATGTATGGCTCTCACGTTTTGCTAACTGTTGCATGCACACTCTCAGACGTCCAGCACGTCTGCCTGCCTCCCCAGCCATACGCCACACTGCCCCGGAACACTGCAGCATGCCAGAGTGGGGATAATGAAGATTTTATTTTATTTTTGTCAGGATGGCTCAAGAACTGCAAGCACACCAATGTGAGGAGGTAGGACGACCCTGGAGTTTGTTAAAACGATGTAGCCTTTGGCCGGTACTCCGAAAAGGAGGTTTTCCAGACAACTCTTCCATAGAATTTCCTCCAAAGTAATTCCACACTAAGCTCAATTTTTATTTTAAGCCAAAACATCAGTGCAGAATCAATCAGGGGCATTATGCAGCAATGTGTAAGGTTGGGGGGTGGAACATAATGTCTCCCAAATTAATATCTGAAAAGTAGGGTTTGAGTAAAATGGGTGAAAACAAACTTTTCAGTTTTAGGCTTTCCGCCATATAGGACGAAGTAAGACTTGATAAAATAAAGAATTATCTGCAAGCTGAACTTACGACCTCCGCATATCAAACATTGTGCTATACGTAGTTTTTACTAGTGAGAACACAAACAAAAGTCAGCTCAGCCTTCATCAGCTGAGGCAGGGTGCCCCCCACCAACCAGCAACGTGACTCGCCAAAGCCCACCTCACGCGGCAGGGGCTGAAACGCCGGTCCCAACAAGCCAACCACTTACACCCATCGTCTGCTCGACTCTACACTCGACATCCAGTATCGTGGTGGAACCGCAGGACTCCGAATAAGCAAAAACAGATGTACTTCAGAGAGCAAGTAGCATAAATAGGGGAAAGGGAGAATGCAAAAAAACAATGAAATTTGACGGTAGATGATTTATAGGTCCCATCTGAAATTAAGCAGCAGCCTGCACTCTGTCCTCAAAACACTAACATACATGCAGTTCCTCCGTTTACAGGACATACTGGGTGCATTATGAATCATATCTAATATGTCAGTGACACAAAAGAAAGGTTTCACACAGCCAAGATTAATGAATTCCAAACAACAGCAACAGCAAATGCATTGGTAAATGCAGCAGCAGCAGCAGCAAATGCATTGGTGAATGCAGCAACTGCATCAGCGATGGCAGCAGCGATATCAGAGCAATGCTGACTCCGAGAGGGGTAAAGGGAGGCTGAAAAATTCCCCCAAACAAACATTGTCATTACTTTGGAGTTGCACAGTTTCCTTGGGCACATCGCTGCTCCAGGCCCCCGCACCCTCAGCGTGCTGTAGTGAGCGAGGCTCCCGCTTACCTGCGGCCACGGCTTCCCCAGCACGTGCGTCTGGAGGCATCCGAGAAGCAGGAGCACGAGGGCGGACAGCATTCTCACATGCCAGCAGGACACTCAGAGGGATGGTCACTGGCACGTTAAGGTTACTGTGGAGCTGCTCTCCCTCTCACTCCCTCCCTCCCTCCCTCTCTCTCCCTCCCTCTCTCCCCCTCCCTCTCTCATTCTCCTGTACCACAGAGCTTCTCACTGCAGCACCGGGTACAGGGCAGAGACTTGTAAACTGAGCTGTAGGAGGAACAAGTTTGGGGGGTGGGCCCTAATATTAGGGTCTACACAAACACACACACACACACACGTTTGTATCCATATATTGGTGGGGACTCTCCACTCTCTGGGTATAACCCGAATCCCAACTATGACAATGTTAACCTCTACCCAGCCCATACCTTAACCACGAATAACCAAACAAAGTACAACACGAGCCCATCCTCAATTCATGGCAAGAAAACTGAGGCTGAGTCCCGGCTCTGAACCTCCACCACCATTGAACTGCATGAAAAGTCCACGTTGTGGAATCTGCACGCAGCTAATGGGAGCCAAGTGGCCGGGACGCGGCTGGCGGTTTGCTACCGCAGCTCTATTGTTTCCGCGACATTAATCCCTAATTCATGGTATCCTGATTCAGCACACTCTGAGGTACAGGGTGCTCCACATGGGACGCCAGGGCGGTCCTCTTATTAAATCAGCATCTGGGCATTGTGAGCTGGCCATTTCATGCACATAATGCACTGTGCCGTCGTTCGTATAAGCATTCTAGAAAGGGATCAGATTGTGTGATATATTCCACCATATAACTGGAAATGGGTCAGATTCTGTGATGTGATCCGCCATGTAACTGGAACAGGCTCCAATTCCGTGATCTGTTCCGCCATGTAACTGGAAAGGGCTATGATTCCGTGATCTGTTCCACCATGTAAATGGAAAGGGTTCTGATTTCGTGATCTGTTCCACCATGTAACTGGAAAGGGCTCTGATTCTGTGATCTGTTCCACCATGTAACTGGAAAGGACTCTGATTCTGCGATCTGTTCTGCCATGTAACTGGAAAGGACTCTGATTCTGCGATCTGTTCTGTCATGTAACTGGAAAGGGCTCTGATTTCGTGATCTGTTCTACCACGTAACTGGAAAGGGCTCTGATTTCGTGATCTGTTCCACCATGTAACTGGAAAGGGCTCTGATTCCATGATCTGTTCTGCCATGTAACTGGAAAGGGCTCTGATTCCGTGATATTTCCTGCCAAGTAACTAGGAAGGCCTGCCTCTTTGTCACCATGCAGTGTGACCGATGACGCCAGCCTGCAATGCCGATCAGTAACCCCTGCTGTATCTTCTGTACTTCAATAACGGCTCTCCAGAAATCCAGATGTTTAACAGCAGCTGTATGGGACTGTGACCTCAAGATGAAACATCTCCCACACCTGCAGTGATTCAGGAGGATTACGTTCCTTCCTGTGACTGTTTGACAGAGAATGAGCAACAACACAACAAATGCTAAAGAAACAGCCTCTGGCAGTGCCTCCTCCCACAATCCTCTAACTGAAACATAAGAAGAACAATCTGTTGGCAGAGCTCCCACTAAGAGCCCTGAACAGTGCCCCCTACTGGTCCAGAACAGCTCTGCAGGCTGTGCGAGCCACCGTTCCCGCCAGCTACTCTCCATCATTTACTGGTGTTGCAATCTCAACATATTTGTTGCCCCAATTTGTTGGGAGGTGATCATTTTGTTTCCAAAGGCAATGATAATGTCTATCATATGTTAGGGCCAACTGTTCCAACTGTACTGGATTAATGTGAGTCTAGAGCCTATCCGAGGGGATTCACACACACAAACACACACACACACACACACACTAATATGGTCAATTTAGAAACACCCATTCACTCAAATGCACATGTTTGGACAACAAGAGCAAAGCAAACTAGCCTGAAGAATTATATGTGAGATGGGGAGAACATGCAAACTATACCCAGAGAGCAGGCGGGATTCAAACCAAAAACCCAGGAGGTATTGGGCTACACACTGATTCACCATGCTGCCTGTTATAAGACTCCTCCTAGCAAATTCCATTAATACATTTAACGAGCTGGGAATAGACACCAAGGTCCCACGTCGATAACATTTCCATCTGGAAGGTTTATGTTGCATAGACTGTAGTTCAACCAAACCATAAAGTGTCACATTTTACCTATTTTCTTAGTCAAGAACTTTATTTTTAATGCTTCTATGGAGAGTTGTGTGACTCAGATGTTTCCAGTAAAGGTTCACAGTCAGAAGTGGTTTATCAGGCAGCATCACAGTGAACAGGACCGTTGTGGTGCGAGAGTGTGAGCCGGAGTGTCAGCACTGCTCCCGAACCTCGGGCTCCGCTGCTGTAAAAGCAGGACAGGGAATGTGCATCTGGGATACAGATTAAGTGCGCCATGGCCAGGCGTCTAAGTCCCCTGATTGTTTCCTTCAAGCTATGTGTTTGACTAAAAGCCCTTTAAGGAAACGGCTACGGCTGTAAATGAATAAAACATGTAGTGTATTTGTGTGCGGGGGGTGTACTGTCATTTTTCTTTGGTCTCTTGGGGTCACGAACCCAGCTGCCTGAGGTTGGCATACCTACAGCGGGGAATCACAATGTCACAGCAGCGGCCAGGGGGAATCCGGCAGTTTTATGGCAAGTCACGTGACCTGGCTGATAGAAGGCAGGCCAGGCCGGCGGGCAGAAACGGCGTTAACCTCTTATGTGTCATAATTTAAAACTGGTGCAGCTCCCTAAGTAGCACTAAGCGGTCCGCTGTGCAGACAGCACCCAGATTAATGGCCAGAGTTGGGAAGGAGCTCTCTGCTGGTGCAGTTCCTGGTCCTCACTTCGAAACGGTGCCGTGATTTGCCCGTTCAGGCCAGTCCCCCTCCCCCGCCCCCCCCCCCCACCCCCCCCCCCCCGCCCCCCCCCCCCCCCAGCCCCCCACCCCGCC
>JAODKM010000020.1:225732-244984 GCA_026780845.1 Petrocephalus sullivani | reverse complement strand
CCTGGAGAGGGGAAGGGGGGTAGGGGGGTAGGGGGCGGGGAGGCGACACAGGTAATCTAATTGGGGATCATGTTTGGAGTGAGCCTGCCAAAGCTATTAAACTGCAGTATAAGGAACTCTTTTGTTTAGTTAATTACAGTCAGCTACGTCTAATAGCATTTTTGGGTTCATTACTGAGTCAGCTATTTACTTGCATTGTAATACCTGATTGTCTGAAATGAGTGGTGTGTAAATCATTATTATAATGAAAAGACTGGGTTTAAAACCACCAGGTAAGATAAATACATACGGAAGGTGAACATGTAGCATATAGATGTGGCATAAAGAGGCTGCTGTAGGTAGCACTACAACCTCATACCTCCAGGGTCGTGGGTTCGAATTCTGCTCCCGGCTTTGAGAGTCTACATGGCTTTCCTCTGGGTACTCTGGTTTGCTCACATAGTCCAGGTTAACTGGCAGTATTTTCTCTTATTGTGTGTGAGTCCTGTGATGGACTGGAATGCTGTCCAAGGAGACCTGTACCCTGTGGTACTGGGGATAGGGTGCAGATTCACTGCAATCCCAGGATGAATAATCAGATATAGGAAATGGAGTGGTACACACTATATACACTCAATAAAAGTATCAACTACAATAATAATGTAATAATAATAATACAAAGCTTGTATCAGCGCTGAAAACACAGGTGTGAACCTGCCACTGATGAAGCACATTCTCCCCCGCGTAATGAGATCCACCGGCAGCAGACGGCACGGTTAGTACAAACCCATGCCAAAGCTGTCAGGCTCAAGGCAGGCCTTCGAAAGTCTAACCTGTCTCCTGGTGACCCCGGCTCACGCCAGCCACCTATCGCGGCCTATTAGCCCCTGATTAGCTGTGCGACGGCACGCTGTCATGGGGGCCCAAAGGTGGGCTTCCGACAGCAGATGGATGGGCCCTAAGCTCCTGGCTCTCCTTCCTTCCATCCTGCAGTAAGGGGAGCGACCCCCTTCCCCAGACATCACAGTACCAGTCAAAAGCCCGGACACACCTGCTTTTAATGCATTTGTCTCTCTTTCAGCTCTGTCACTCACCTTAATAATAATAAAAGGCCTTGGGGCAATGAAGTAATGCATATCAAATACTGAAATGACCAGGAGATGTGTTCAGCATCTCAAACTTCACAAATCTGAGACCCTTCAAAACAGCCCCCTTTTGCTTCAGTGACAGCATTGCACACTTTCATGGCATTCCTTCATCCAGTGTCCAGATGTATCCCCCTGGAATGCATCTCCAACAGTCCTGGAGGAGTTTCCACAAGTTCTGGGCACAAGCTGGCTACCTTGCGCTTACTCCTCAATCCAACTCACCTCAAATCAGTTCTATGGGGTTTAGGGATTGTACAGACCAGCACTCCATCTCTTTCCTTGTTCACAAGACAGCACAGTCCTTGCATAAGCACAAGGTGTGCTTAGGGTTGTTATTTTGAAAAACACAATATTTTCAGTAAGTGTGTCCAGACTTTTGACTGGTACTGTAGATGCAAGATCACTTGCTTTGGTTTATCTACTACATAGTCAGTGTGGTTGAGCCTGATGTGTTTTTATCTTGCATATGCAGGTATTATTGTTTTTCTTTATGCTGTTTTGGACCAGCAGCAAAGCAGTCTACCCTTATGTGTCCCATCGTATGCTTGAAAGATATTTATTAGCTTGGCTAGACGATGGGGTGAGAGGCATTGCCCTTAGGGTGCCTAGAGGTAAGTTTATGGGCGACACTCACCTTCATTGAAAGGCTCCCATTCGTAAAGGCGGCCCATGAAAGGGTAGCTGTTGTAGGACGAGCACTGCACCTCTCGAATGCCCTTGCTGGCAGGTGGGCAGGCCTGCAGGCAGATAGGAAGACTATGGCTAAGCTATAAACCCATGGACCCCCCCTGACTAATACTTCAGTCTGAACTCCAGGTTTCTCATGTCTTCTGAAGTGCAGGAGCTGCCTCCCAACCCCCAGGGGATTCAAAGTTAACCAAACACCCCACAATATCACAGCCAAGAAAACTAAAGCTCGAGCAAATGGAAGCGAGGTGGCTGGCTGCCGTAGACAGCGGGCACCATTACGGAAATTGCGTTTCTCATTCATAGAGTCAGTCCTGGGAGACTTTCTGCAAGATAATTCCTGTCCAGGTGACTGTCAGTCAGCAGGACAATGTATTTACAGCATCGCCATGGAAACACATCCCATCATGAGTAGCTCCCGTGACAGCAAACAACTGCACCCCTTCCCCCATCGGCATAAACAGTCCGTCAGTAAACGAGCTCCAACGACACAGAGATCTTGAATGGCGGAGGTGGAAAGTTCAGGTCCAGAAAGTACAAATCCACACCAGGATCTTGTTTCAACCAACCAGTTGAGTATAAAGAGTCAAATTCACAGGTTACGCAACTGGTTGAGTTGAAATAAAATCTTGGTCTGGATCTGTACTTCCTGAGCCTGAACTTTCCACCTCTGGTGAATGGTGCTCTTACACTGGAGTTACAGAGCCGGTGATGCTTCTGGGCACCAGGGCACGCCGAGGCCGGTAGAGGGCTGTAGGTTCCAGCCAGGAAAGACTGAGCAGCCGAACGCAGGTCCTGACGGGGTTGGTACAGTGGCACCCTGGCTGGGTCGGTGCTGGGCCCCAGTGGTCTCTGATGGCCGCCATCGGACCGGAGACGGGGCACACGGTACGCGTAGCTCTGCTGCAGGCCCCTGCGATTGGCTGCAGACACCCGGCCCAACCAGGGGGCCTGTCGCCGACCACGAGGGATACCTGTATCCAGGCTGGTGGGCTTTCTCAGGGGAACGATGAAGGGCATCCTGCCATACCCATAATTCCCTGGAGCGATGCTTGAAGCGCCCTGCCTCCTGGAAGTATTCACATGCCTTTCTTAGTATAGGAAATGATTACCCGTCATGCAAGTGCTGGGGATTTTAGAGGACATGAGGAGGGGGAGGGAATTCTCGTCATTTGTCATCATTTGTCATCATTTGTCAGTACCCTCGCTGGAGCAAAAACTGACTGAGGGAGGATGTTTAGAAGGAGGGAAAAAACATTAATTACTGTGACTTTAAACCATTTGTTAGCATCATTTATGACCATGCAAGCTTGCTCCTGACTTAAATCACTAGTACCTACTTTCTGACTGGTTTTTCCCATTAATAAGCTGTCATGGGCTTTTAAAGCCTCTTAAAACATCCAGAAAGAAAACAGAGCAGGCAACACAAGGACAGCACATTTACAGGTCCTTATTTGGACCAGGAGACCCTGAAGAAATCATTTAATAGCCACACTACAGTGTTTTGTTCATGTTAAAATGGCTGCCTTTTCTTGGCCTGGATTCCTAGTCACTCCTGTCACAGATATATTGGTCCTATTACTCCATCCAGTTCCCATACCCGCTTGTCCTATAGAGGGTCACAAGGTTCTGGAGCATATCCCATAAGCTATGGGCACAAGGCAGGGAACAACCAAGAGTGGGGCACCAACCTATCCTAGGGCACTTACACCATTTATATCAGCATCATTGGGAAATGAAATGATAGTGATTAATTGGATAAGAATTGAGTCAGGTGCTGTAATGCCATGTTTGTGGGGGGGGGGGGGGCAGTAGAGTCAGCATGATGAAAAGCTACTTCACCTGCGTCCAGCCAGGGGGCCTTGCTGCCGGGCCCTCAACTCGACCAGGTACCGCTGTCTCATATTGCTATGCGTGGCCAACGGGGGGCGTGGGGCTAAAACCAGGTGATTGGTAGGTGGGGGGTGGGTGGCAACCCTGGGGTGGCTACCAGCCGGGAGAGCGTAAGGAGGCAGGCAAGGCCGCGTCTGTTCCTGGACCCCTCCGCCACATGAGCGGGAGCACGCAGTCCAAGGCCCCCAGGGGCCCCACTGCCCCACTGGGCTGAGAAATGCCCCCTCCTGGACAGCTAGGTCCAGCTGGGCCTCTGTCTGCCTTTGGACCTGAAGACACACAAATGCAAGCCAATGACAAGTGCTGTAGATGCTCAGAACTGTCAGATACCAGAGTGTAAGGATACTATATTACACAGGGTCTCGGTCTTGGTAACCACCCAGAGCCCAAAAAAGGGGCTGGCAGGCAGCCCTACGCCAGACAAGACCCTGCAGATCCCAGGCTTCAGCCTGCATTCGTGTGAAGAGGGGTCCTGCTCACTTATCCGGCTTTGCAGACATGTAGATGTGGTGAAAAGGCACCGTGGGGAAGGGCTTAGGGGAGAGAGTAGAAGGGGAAGCCAGAGCTGCAGGTCATCCCTTCCTGCCAGACAGCCAGAGCCAGCTGGCCCAGACAGCTCTCAGCCACCCCCCTCCCCCACCAGGCCTTGGTATCTCCTCTGTCATCCAGGGTCAAATGGGGGTCAAACAGTCGGACAGAGGGACCTTTCCAGGGGCTGGAAGACAGCGTGTCGCCACATGGAGACAAGTACTGTACGTAGGGCTCCCTGGGATTGGTCAGCGTCAAAACTCCCACAGTGCCCCTGCCTATCTATCACCCAGGGTGGGCAGGAGGGGGTGTATTGGGGGTAAGGTTAAGTAATAAATCTGCTGCCATCACCTTCAAATGAAGAGCTCAGCCCCCCACTGACCCAGTCTATCAAAGTCTCTCACAACTCTTACACCCTCCTTCGTGGTGGGATTCAAGCTCTCGCACATCTGAAGATCATTTACACAGCAACTCTGTGAGTCTGACCTTAATTCCCCGTCACGGCCGTTTGTTTTAAGGCACGGCAACAAACCGAATAATTGTTAAGCAAAAATAGAGTCATGAGCAGATACATATTTCAGAAGGAACAGTAGGGAGCTGCTCCCATGGTTCTTTATAAGCTTAGGGATACCATTCGTTTTGCAAATGCCGACAGGGGCGACCGTGCCGGCCTGGAAAAGCTCACATGCGGTGTGTCCCGCAGTTTGGGCTGAGCAGAGGGATTACAGCAACACTGCGTGTGAGTTGCCCATATAGGTAGATGCGAGCTGGACAGGAACCGGGAGCCTTTGGAGGACGTCACCACATACTGCACTACAATCCACACTTACCCTTCTCTGCTCTGGTTCCGATCCGCCCCGTAAGGCCGCTGGGTCAGAGCAGAAGAGCACGAGCAAAACCATGGAAGTTCTAGATTTAACAAGACACTCAGAGAGAATTATTTTAATTAAAAAATCACACTTTTTAATAATCTCTACTGTGGCACCATGCTATTGCAATATGTAACGGAATAATGACATTTGTGCCTTACCTGATCTGAGTCTGAGCACAGGATTGTAACATGATTTCCAGCTAGTCTATAAAACACAAAGATACTCATTACTGGTAAATCACGATTTGCTACTGTGGACCAGAAAACATCCCAGTCAAACAGGCACAAGAATTTTCTTAACAATAAAATAACCCTTTCTGACTAACACACTTTTTTTTACTAAGAATACTGTCCATGTACTGTAATACTATCTGCAAAATGTATCCTCAGTCATTTTGTTAAAACAATACGTTCCTCATAAACAGCTCATGTCCAAATGCCAAGTATAAAAGTAAAAGGGAGAAAAGGAATCTAGCTGAGTCTAAAAGTAAAATAAAGTAAACCAGCGGAACAGAAACACTCATTTTGACAGGGCCGATCACTTAACGCACATACCTGTCGGATGCGGGAGGAAGGCGGTGTCAGCCTGTACAGCCAACCTGCAGGACCGTGAAGCGCAGAGAGGGCGATGACACTGTGCAAGTACAGTATGGAGAGAATGATGACATTCCATGAAAGAGCGGACAAAGGGGAGTCAAGCCGACAAGGTATGGCAATATGACGGAAGCTGACAGACGCATGACAACCGCGCATTCTGCGACTAAACGCGGATCGAAGTCCGCACTGGTGACTTATTCCCCCCATCAAGAGATTAGAAAAAATATGAAAATGCCCCAAGACGCCGCAATCCGCAAGAGCCTGAGACGTGATGCTTGCGGATAGGCGCAGCGTCAGTGACCTTGCCCGGGCCGGTTTGCTCCTGCAGATGTGGGACTAATGCCCGAGCGCGGGGTGTCAGCGCGACGCCGTATTGTCACCACGGAGCGTCATACCCATCACCCAGCTCATAAGCGTGTTACTGATCACATGTGCGCTCATCTTCCCCGAATGGGCAAAAAAACCCGCTATTAACATGGTCAAAATAAAGACAATGGGCCAGGGAACACTTACGGATGGTGTCACATAAATAAAACAAAATAAAATAAATAAAACAAAATAAACACAGAGTAAAATTATGCCAAACTATTTACTGAACATTTACTAAATTTAAAGGTACACAAACCGATTATCTCATTATCAAATTACAGAGCTGTCCGCTAAATAAAATGAAGCTAAATAAATAAAGAACATACTACAGTGTCTAAAAACTGGGGAACTGATGGCACTGAAAGCGCCACTACAATAAATTATTATTATTTATTATAGACCACGGGTGCAGTTGTACAAGTATTTCATAACATTTTAGAGAATGACTCTAACTTTATATTTAAAACATTTACCCACGAAGCGTGGAGTAATAAGGCATGCCTAGCGCTGATGTACGACTTTACCCGGAGTCCGGACCTGGCGTGTCGCGCTTAAGCACCTTGCGGTGTCCTGTAAGGCGCGACGGGGTCCTGCGCCGGCTCCGCTGCCAAATCCAGGTGTCTCTAAGAACGCACACCGTTTAAAATGGATTCCACTGACGGGAAAAATCACACTTCCAAAATCACCCTTACATCCAACGCAAACACCGGTCACGCGTGCGGAAAGGGCACCGGTGCTCCTCTGGTCCACATTGCGAGCCGCTCTTTCACAGGGACGAAAATACTGTTTTGCGCCCCCTGTCGCTACAAAAAAATAAAACAGGGGAAAAGCGTGTTTGTCGTTATAGATAAATGTCTTGTGTTTTTCAAGGAAATATTTGGGTCAAAATTTTGGTTACCTGAATATCTGTTTCCATACTGCAATTTCAACATTGGAACAAGCAGCTAGTACTATAACAGGCTTAACATCTCACACTGACATCGCTAACTCTTCTGCAACACCCCATAATAAAAATAATTTCAAACCTTCTCTGGTCACCCCGACTAGGGGGGCTAACTGCATTTAAAGTTGAACAGAACAGAAGAGTAAAACATGGGTCAGGTGCTGCATTCCTGCCCGGTTCCTTCTTACAACCTGGTCCATATGCATCCGCGCTGGGCACCCATGTGACCTCTGACCAGTGGAGAGGAGGTCTCATCAGGTTTGGGTGCATCATTATGCCACATCAGTTACAGACATGATTGTATGCCGAGTGGCCAGCTGCTTTTGTAGGCATGACCACAGAAACCTCAAGTAACCACTTTGCAGAGAAGGAAAATTCACTTCAATAAAATAGAGGGAATTCTTCATGTAAATCACACTACAAGTACAACTCCAAGTAAAAAGCACCCTAATGAGGAGTTTCAGGTGCCTCTATTATCCTGAGCACCCTCACAAAGCTATATATTTAAAATGGCACTCTCAAGGGGCAGGGATGTAATGGTAGCCCCCTTTTACAGAGTGTCTAGGAACGCGCTTTGTAGAGTGTCTTCAGCTGCCACGGGCCTTGGTTACTAAGAGCGTGTTTTCAGCGCCAGAAAGCGGTAATGATGGCCCGATTCAGAGCAGAGCCCCCCCCCCCCCCAGGTACCGGAGCGTGGAGCCCGACATTGGGCATGCAGTGCTGCCTGAAAGTCTCGCTCTGTTAGCAAAAGAGAAAGAATCCCACCCAAAAGGGAAAGGGCTTGTGGGGGCTCGAGGCGCTTTGTTCCAATAGGCCAGTGGAGTTGCCTAATTTGACTTGATAAATGAAAGCCATGCTTGACTGAACACACCCACGGCACTGCACCTCCTGCACTGGAGACGTCTGCGGCAAGGCCCGGCTGGGACTCCAGGCCTGTGACTCCGGGCCGTCCAGTGATATTTTTGGTTACACTTAGAAGCTGTTCCCTTTATGTCACAAACTGAATTCCCTCCACCTTGGAACCACGACATTTTCACAAATTCTCCAGTTAACCCCTCCGTCACCAAGCATAGGTCATGGGAGACTGAACCCAATTAAACCACCCTAATGAATCAGAGCCTGATGATCTCCTCACATTATAGCACAAGGATTCCGAAAGGACTGAAGTGTGTTTCTTTGGATGCTGTGAGCAGCAACAAAGGCCCAGCTAACAATAACGCGCATTGTTAACGCACTCATCCACACAAGTGCTAGAACCAGCATCCTGAATGTTTTCAAGACATTATCTTCAAACATTTGCATTTAGTCCTTCAGTCAAAAATGGGTGCATAAAACGCTGGTGGTGACTGTTTCCTGACATTAACTTTGAATCATTTCGCACAACAAAATGTGTTTTGTGACAATGGCTGAACATGGTAGATTGACTGCATTCATCTGCACAAAATCTAGGAAAATGACAGCAGTCAGATGTCCCAATAACGTGATTAATTTACATAACAATGAATTCGGGTGGCAGCATGGTGGCATTGTTGCTTCAAGCCTCTAGGACCAGGGTTCCGTTCTCCACCTTTTCTTCAGGGTCTCTGGATCCCTCCCACGGTCCAAAAACATGCTAGTGAGCTGGAGCTGCCACATTGCCTGTAGGTGTGAATGGTGTGTGTGCCCTGTGATGGGCCGGTGCACCATCCAGCATTATCAATGGGACAGGCACCGGACCCCTGTGACCCTGCATTGGACAAGCGGGTACAGAGGACGTGTGTATAATACATTTTCCTGAAGGTTACAATTGTGTACTACTGGCTGTGCTAAGCAGTCAGAAGATGAATGGATGGATGGATGATTATCCAAACATGGTTGAGTTCTATTTATCTTTAAGTATCGCTAAATCCAAAAGTAGGTGGGTCGAGGGTGAAGGACTGTTTAACTTCCACCATATGCAGTTTTTTCTCTGTTTTTCCTAATTTGAGACACTGCACTGGAGCTCCTGCTGAATAGGATTTCAAAATAGAGATTTAATGCCGCAGATGTCTGAGCAGTGCTATCCTAGAGTTACCGTTAGGTGGCCGAGCATCATATGATGAAAAGTCATAATAGGAGAGTCAGGCTACAGTTATATACAAAGAGGCAGCCATAGGCAAAGGCTGCTGCAGGGTAGTTTTGGGTATTAGGGAAGAATGTCTTCATCGAGGTCTGTGATTAGTGGGTGACTCCTACAAATGGACATCTATGCATAACAGACGGTTCGGTCCTGGCTGGACACGCCCGAAGACCTCCACCTATTAACGTTACAGCATTCCCTCCTGTGGCCATGTTCACAGAGCGACCTAGAGGCTATGCAGGAGATGGTCTGTAGCTGAGAGACGGAAAGAGAACCCCACGCTCAAAAGAAAAAATAAAGGAAAGCATGAGACAAATCGTCTGGTTTGTAAAGGGGAACTGATTCATTGAACTCATTGTACATTAGCAACTTGCTGCACTGCTAGTGGACAGAATCGAGCAGTTCTCTAAACCCTCCCGGACTGGCAGCGCCCCGTACTGTGTGGAGAAGAACTACAGAACCCGCTGGGCCAGAGGAACACCAGAACCCTATGCACGGCTTACCGAGACCTTCCTGTCCCATAGCTGAGGGCCCACATCTCTCCTCTGCATTTTCCATGATGGAGCAGCTACCGCTCCAGGGATAAGTGAGCTCCAGCATCCTCACTGCAGTAGGACACTATTAATCTGGCCTCAAGTTTGTAAGTACAACCCAGGGGAGAAGTTAATGTATATACTTACATTTTTAAACCATTACATTTGAAAAAGCAATGTTTCGGCCATTTATACCAAGAAACATTAACAAAATCTATATGCCTCTCCCAGCAACATGCACAGATTTTGAGTGACTGCGGGTTGGTTATTGAAAAATTGCACTTGAAATGTTGAGGGGGGGGGGTTACATGCACTGTCAGCCCCCCTCCCGCATGTGCCAGATTTTTCATACTGTCCAGGTCCTTTTCTGTTTGACAGATGTCTGTAGCTAACGGTCAATGAATTTTGGGGGTGGGGGGGCGGGCTATTTACAGTGTGTGTAGACAAAGCCCACTTGAGCGCCCTCTGGAGTCACAAATCAGACAGTTTGTGACATGACACACCGCAACACCAGCCGTTCAGTGATTAGACACAGAACAAGGTTCTTCTAAATTTACATTTTATAAGAAAAAATGCAGATATACACAATTGAAAAAATATTTAGTTCAGTTTTCAGTAACCTTCCTAATATGTTCATGACCTCCATAACACTAAGTAGTAACATACGGTCCCGAAAGTCCAAATGAAATGAAATGAAAGAAAACAGGATGTTATGGGGACTGGAGTTTCGAGACCCTCTGAGGACAGGTCGGGACGCAGCGGTATGTCCGGAGGCACAGGAAGGGAAGACACCGATCGTAGCAGCTTTCCAATATCAACTAAAACATGTCCGTTCATAAGCATGGTGCTGTACATTCACGACAGGAAGCCTAAACGACAGTCGACTAGCTGGCACACCCACGGCAGTCCTGGGCTGAACCTAAAGTCCTCCACCAACACTGAGAGTCAAGTGAGTCACAACACGACCGGGAGGCTAGTAAACGAGAACAGGAGATGTCTAAGTGCTGTCTTCAGCACCACGTGCAAAGTGCTCGGCATTCTGGGACTGCTGTGAGAGGGGGGACTGGGCAGGGGCGGAGGGGAGGGGGTGGGCGTTACAGGCGTGCCCCCCTCGCCTCTGCTCGCTTGCCTTGGGAGAGGCTGTTCAGGCAGGAGTGGCGGTAAGCTGTCCGGTCCCGCATGTCCAGCACACCGTCCCGCACCATCTCCACGAACAAAGAGGGCCACAACTTGTTCAGCGATTCCCCCTTGGCGTTGGTGTCCAACGCCCTTTGCAACAAGCTGTGAAGATACTGCTGTATGGCCTCGGACTTCTCGGATGCCTCCACGGCGCCCTCCTGTGGCGGGAAAGAAAATAGCAGGTTGGCTTGTGCTGATGAGCGTGATATCTACCTGCGTTCCTCGGGCACGACGGCACTTAGATGAGCGATAAGCGGAGCAGCGCTCCCAGCCGGCCGGCCATCACTGATCTGCTGGGCCTGCAGTAGGCGATGCTCACCTCCGTGCTCTCCACACCAGCGTCGCGGCTCCGGTAGGTGAACAGCGAACGGCTCAGGCCTTCTCCTAGCAGCTTCCCGTTATCTCGCAGCTCCTCTGGACTCTGCCCCGCCCGGCGGCCGCGGCCGTCTAAGAGGAACTGCAGCTGACGCTTTCTGCAGTGCATGATGGGAAAATAAAAGCAGTGAAAGACAGCGGGAACTGAGAATCGGCATTCAGGTCCCAAATAAGGCAAATGAGTTTGCACTACCGAATGGGAGACGACTTCTGTGCGATATCAACACATTTTATGCATTCTTACAAGTGCAAGCTGCCCCTAATAGTGAGAAGGACAGCAGGCAGCCTGTGCGATTAGCAGAGTGCATGTGGCAAGCTGGAAACACAAGAAACATGAAAAACATCCATCCAATCATCTTCACCTATGGGGGTTTTACTTACACAAATATGTTCTGAGGGTAGAATGAAAAATCACTGGTTCAGAGTGATAACCAATCAAATGGGAGAGGCGGGTCCAAACAACTAGAGGAAGTGGGACCAAGACATCTGATTGTTTGGTCTGACATAACCTGACTGGTTATTGCTACTGATCGAAAAATGATTGGTTCAGAGCGATAACCAATTAAGTCTTGTGTCAGACCACCTCTGATGCACACACCCACAGATAGCAATTTAACGTAAACCAGTGCACACAGTCATAGAAATGATGTCACATGACAAAAAGATCACACAGTGCACTGTGGATTACATGGTGAGGAATCCCTCGAGCTCTGAAAACAGCTGGAGTGGAAACAAAGCTAAACAAAAAAACAAGGAAATTAACAGCATTAAAGAATCAAAAATGAAAGACAGATCATAATCCTATAGCCAAATACCACCCAAAAGATCCACTGTTTTAGACAGACAGCTTAGACACCAAACTGCCTCTGACAATTCATGCCTTTATCGGAATCCCGATAGCCCCGTCTAAGCCCTGAAAAGTTCACGTCAAGCTTCCAGCACAACAGCCAACTGGAACGTGATACCAAAACTGACCTTCTGGTGGCGCCCTGCTCACAAATACCTGCGTGACCGTTGTCAACTGTGCGGCCTCTACAGGCATAAGCTGAGTGGGCATCCGGAGGGGAAACGGGGCCGGTTTTTCCCATGCTATCCATCACTATTATCTGCCTGGAATACCGGGCTGCTCCGACCTGTTCCAAACACCCCTGCCAGAAAGCTTAAGTGGTTTTTGGCCCGGATTGAGGGCTTGAGCAGTTGATGGGATCAGCCTGTCTCTGACTGAGACAGGAGGGAGGATTGCGGTAAGCACTGAGAGAGTGATTTATGTCTACATATATGGACAAACTTTATACACAACTGGACATGCATCCCATAGAAGCAGGCCTGGGTTTATACACTGAGTATTTGGGAATCAAGTATTAGTGCAGCCGGAGGTAATTTGGCAGTGTGGCTTTTGACTATTGCTCAGAATGAGAGAATATTACATTCATGTTTTAATGACGGTGCGTGTATAATGATAATTAGTGACAGTCACCACTGGGACAATGTCATATTTTACATGATTAATTAAAATGAAAATTTAATTAAAATTAATGTCTTAACAACAATTCATCTGGTGCACTGAGGACTTAGGAACCAGACCAAAATAAGTCTTTGGTCACTGCCAGACCTGCATGGGCCTCTCATTCAAGAATGAGCTTAAATCACGGACTAAGCAATGAAGTACTGCATGAGTCAGTTAAAAAGTATTACAGCACACAGGACCAAGTACAGTACACGTGGCTCTCAATCCAACATTATGAGACTTCAACAAGGGGAGCACTGAGTCCTACACCATTAAAAAAAAAAAACTAAAAATACAACGAATTCAAGACAGCAGAAGAATGCCTTCCCCATAAGTATCCCATTAAAGTAACTGCAGGTCTGGAATCCTCCTACATTCTCCTGATCTGATGTTGCAAAAGCAGGTTAGGAGGACAACCAGCTATTAAAATTAAATCAGCACAGATGAGGTACCACCAAGGAAAAGGTTTTACTTTGCTTGTTTGGGTTTGGCTGTTACTCCAGGAGAATGGCCCAATCAAAGGACGCCAAACCCCAGCAGGCTCCTGCTTCAGTGTGCGGAGGAAACCACCTTCTCTTTGTCACGTCAGATCACACACCGCACACACTGCAAACTGGACCCACCTGGACTCGTCCAGTAACAGCAGCAGGCGGTAGTGTGGCGTTTCAGTGCCGGTGACGTGACCCAGGGCTCCAAACAGCCTCTCCGCTGTGATCACGTCCTCCATGGTCACCTGTCACAAACAAATGCATTACAATCGTAACCCTTCAGGAGACGTCACAAAACTCGGGTTGAGACGGACCCGGAACCGACCTCCTGGCCGTTGATCTTCTGCAGGTTGAAGTGGCTGAGGCGGAAGAGGACGAAGGGCCGCCACAGGACCAGGTCCACCACGGGGTTCCCATCGGGGTGGATGGTCAGCTGTCCCAGGCGCCGCACCTGAGCCAGGGCGCCTAACTGCGGCAGCCGGCTGATATTGGTCTCGAAGAAGATGAGGTGCTGTTAGGAACGTAACAGGAACATGAGGGAACACCACCGAGTCCCGGCTAACGGTGCCTAGGGGTGCAGGTGTCCGAGTGGATGATGGGCCGTGACCTCACCGACAGGTTTGGGAACTTCACCCTGATGCGGGGCAGTGTGGGCGCGATGGCGTCGAAAGGGATGTAGCGGAAGGCGATGACGGTGACGGCACCAGCAGTCTGGGCACCCCAGCCCCGCTCCAGGGCCTCCAGGGCCCCCAGTCCGAACAAGCGAAGAATTTCCCCGTCCAGCTCAGCCAGGTGGCTGTCTGACAGGGACAAGCTCTGCACACTGGCTCCCCCTGCCTCTGGGGACCTGCAATCATCACACCAGCATCACACAGCGTCACACACAGCGTCACACACAGCGTCACACACAGAGTAACACACAGCGTCACACAGCATCACACCAACGTCACACACAGTGTCACACACAGAGTCACACACAGCGTAACACCCAGCGTCACACCATCACACCCAGCATCACACACAGCGTCACACAGCATCACACACAGCGTCACACACAATGTCACACACAGAGTCACACACAACGTCACACACAGTGTCACATCCAGCATCACACACAGAGTCACACCCAGCGTCACATACAGAGTCACACACAGCGTCACACACAGCGTCACAAACAAAGTCACACACAACGTCACACACAGAGTCACACCCAGCGTCACACACAGCGTCATACACAGCATCATACACAATGTCACACCCAGCATCACACACAGAGTCACACACAGCGTCACACACAGCGTTACATCCAGCGTCACACACAACGTCACACACAGCATCACACACATCGTCATACCAGCGTCACACACAGCGTCACACACAGAGTCACACCCAGCGTCATACGCAGCGTCTCACCCAGCGTTACACACAGAGTGACACACAGAGTCACACACAGCGTCATACGCAGCGTCTCACCCAGCATTACACACAGAGTCACACACAGCATCACATTCAGAGTCACACACAGCATCACACACAGCATCACATACAGAGTCACACACAGCGTCACACACAGCGTTACACACAGAGTCACACACAGCGTCACACACAGCATCACATACAGAGTCACACACAGCGTCACACACAGCGTCACACACAGAGTCACACACAGCGTTACACACAGTACGGACACCAGTCAGGGCCAAATCGCCCAGCAGACCTGCATCATAATCGGGGTATTTTCTCTTTTTTTGCAGTTTTTTTTCTCTCACAGATCACACATTTGCAATGGAAACAGAATGCATAGACACTACAACTATATATAGGACTCCATAATACTCCATGCCACAATGCAAAGGCAGAAACAAAACGAGACAATAATAATCAGTAAAGATGATAATAACTGCAAATGAGATGTACAGGCCCATATAATGATGCAACCAATCAAGTTAAAATCATCAGAGGTGCTCGTTTGCTGGTCTGCCCCAGATATGCCCTTTATTCATGAATATGGAAGACATGAAGACGTAACACAACAAATATGAGGCCCAGTGCCCCTGCTGGCTGTCACAGCCATCGGCCATTATCTTTCTTAGTGCTGTGCTGACCTGACTGAGATGTATCCGATTTCAGTCGTTAAATTCACGAATGCCTGAGCTGCTGAGCTGTATGTGACCCGTTACCCCCTCTTCCCAATCCAGCTCTCCGTACTCGGTGCTCTCTCCATTCCAGGTTTCAGCAGCGAATCCTTCTTTGCAGGTGTGAGGTTTCTTTTCCAGCACTGCAAATGGACATCTCAAAGGCGACGGCACTGAAGAATCCATAGCTCCTCTTCGGTAGCAAACCGAGTGCCTTCTGACCTGAGGGATCCACCTTCCAGCACTATACTATCCTTCATTCTGATATCTGTTTATAAGGTCTTCCCGGTCAGGTGAGGAAATGGCCACCTTCAGCTGTAACCTTGTTCCTTGAGGAACCAGGCGAGCCATATTGCTCATTTATATCCTGGAATGAGCAAAGTCCACATTTGCCAAAAGATATTGCCAAACCCCCTCTGGATGATCATGGGGGAGAAGTAAATGGTTTCCCTCCCTCTTGACTGAATGCAGTACTTAGGCAACCTCTCTGTCCTTCCCCCATACTAGCAGAGAGGTAGGAATAAAATTAGATTTCTATGCCCAGCACCTGTATACAGTAAATCCTCCAGTCTGCATGGTTCTGCACGTGCTGCCCCTATAAACCCACCGGGGGACCTCGGATTCCTTGCTTCTCCAAACATTTAATGGCCCAATTTAAAAGAAACACAATGTTTAAATTGGGGCCAGCCAGGCGGCCTGTGCATTTGCTTCTTTTTAAGACGGTTTGTAAGGCTGATCCTTGTACACTTTCCTCCCCAATGTAGGAACATTTCAGCGATAAATTTAGGTGGTGGAGTTAAGAGGGTCATAAATCTCAGAAAATTAATCCAGGCTAAAATATTCATCTTGACAACCAAAATCCTGAATGAAAATATTTGTATTCCTCATGCTGTTATAGCCTTCCTGAGTACTGGCTAGCAAACATAGACCCGCTAAACAGTGTGTGGCTTAAAAACAGGCCAGGGTAACTGAGGAGCCAGAAGCCAATCCTATGTCAGTAGTGGTGGCAGCGACTCTCGCGTCCGTCTCCAGTCTCACGGCGGATTTGCGTTGAAGTGGCTGACTGTCCCGTTACCATGGAGCTCTGCCTGGAATGCGGTGTCCACTTTCAGCAAGACAGCATGACGATAACTCACTCTAGTCATAACAGAGGACTAAGTCTACATTAATCTCAAGATCATACACAAAGCTGATTACAATAACAATTCCGTGGAACAGCTTTACGGGACCGTCCAAGCATAGTAAATTACAGGACGTTAGACTCTGTTCAGTCTTCTCAAAAATAAACAAACCAGAACCAGTGAAACATATTTTGACGAAGGCCAGGATGAATGTGTATCATTTGTAATCGAGGAAAATCAAATCATTTTAAGGAGTGGTTCAATGTCCTAATCCACCCAACGTTCAAGTCCTTTTGGTAAAAAGTATATTTCAAGAACAATCCACCTATGGGACCTGATCGGCCAGGCCTCCTGAGATGTTGCTGGCCTTCCTGTCCAAGGTCTCTGGAGCTCAGTTTCACTATAAGCTTTCCTTCATGCTCACCATAAGTCTTCCTGCTCTCCGTTCCTTGCCACTACTGTAGCTGTGTCTGTTTTTCCTAAAACACTTCACCTAGATTTCTTCATACAATTACTAAACCATTCCTTAGATTTAAAGGTTCACAATGACCTCTCCTTCCTCAGACCTGCAAATTTCCTACATTCGTCATTTTGATGCCTTGACGATTTATACTTTTTCTGCCGGTCGACTTGACCCACTTGAAACTTAAGGTAAGACCAAATATAGGCTGTGGGTGTGCACTAGTCCCTACAGGTGGCCCAGTCCCACACTCATTTTATGGAAAGTTTCTGGAACACAAGTTCACTCACTGACACTTCTATCTTTGCAGGAACTTACAACACAGATATGAAAAAGACAATACAACCATTTTTCATTACTAATTAAAAAATATATGAGGATGTCTTCATAAATCCTTCAAAGAGACACTTTTAGGACATCCCCGAAATAGAGAGTGACACCCATACATGCACACCCTAAGCCTCGGGCAAATGCAAAAAGTACACATCCCACTCACAGGGCACCCAGCTTCATCTTACATTCCATTTCTCAGAAGCACAGCTGTGCTAGCTCAAACACAGACACACACAATAACTCACAAACTGTCATACTCAGCCCCGCAAACTCAATACACGCTAACATGTAACTCCCAGTGAAACGCAGCACAATGAGAGGTCAACAGCATGTCTATTCATCCTGCACACAGCATACATCCATCTCCCAGTCTTATAACATCAGTTTGTCGGGGCTGAATAGAGATGAGCTCATATATTTGCCTTTACAATAGAAAGCACTGCCAGTCAAGCTACAACCAACACCACCATTAACAAGAGAGCTAATCAGCTACATTTACTGATCTATTCAAAGCCAACAATTGAAATGACAAGGATAAAAAATCCCATAATCAATCAGCTGCTTTCACAACATACCAGGATATAGTTCAATGCACAATTTCTCTCTTTCCAAGAATAATGGGGAAAAAATCAAAGGTTTAAAGAAAAACATAGTTTTTTTTTACACATTGTCCTTGACTGAGATGATGAATATTGTCCTCACAAAACTCAAAGTACAATATAATTCATCTGGGATGGAATTTAGGATTCTGCATGTAGCAGAGATGGAATTTAGGATTCTGCATGCATCAGGGGTGGAATTTAGGATTTAAATCTGCATCCTGAACCTGCTCACATTCCCAGGAGGAGATGCTGATTGGATGGGGACCCCCAGCAGCAGCTCTGAAGCGACTGAGACAGACTGCAGCGTTAGAGGTGTTAACGCTGCAGCGGCAGTCCTGGGGCCCTTTGCCGCTGCTGCCCAGGAGTGCGGCGAGAGAGACAGGCCCGTGAAGTGCACGCTGACCTCCGTGACAGAATGCCATTCAACTCAGCCCCCTGCATCTCTCAGGAATAATGTGCCAATTCCAAACCCCCTCGAAAACCTCAGTCGAGAGCACCATCACCACGCATGGACAGATTTCTCCAACATGCACCATCGAGCACAGACTGAACATTAATACATAGTGAACATTTTGATGTGTGACTCAAACATGCACTATATGTGACCCTAGAGGCACGACCAGCATCAGTGGGGTTTCCGGTTCCTCTGGGAGATAAACGGCAGGAGTGTTAAGATGTGAAGGCCAGACCAAATGGGAGCATAACAGCAGCTAATCGCTCTGCCTAAAGCAGGGATACTCCATTACTTGTCCCTGATTAAATCTGCCCAAATTTCATTAGCCAGAAAGCGAATGGCCAATGGCTGGTCAAGGGAGTGACCGGGGATGCATGCTTGAAGGATCTAACAGGAAGTTAGAAAATTATAGAATAGCTAGCTTTCATCCCTGCTGAAACCTAGAATGTACAGCTCAGCAGATTCCCGTTTTGCATACCTCATCTTGCTCTCCATAAGACACACAGGTAGGTGAGAATAAGTTTAGGGGGGTGTCACAGTGCAGGGTCTCCCTACGGGTAGCAGCCCCCCCATAGCTGGGGGCCAGAGGCCTTGCTTAAGGTCCCACCAGCAGCATCAGTCTGCCGGCCCTGAGATTTGAAACCGGCGAGTCCTTCTGGGCCACATGCCGTCCCCCAATTTATTGGCTGTATCAGCACTTTTGTATCTTAATGAGGCCATAACGATAATCTAAGAGTCATATCTGTCAGACGGAACCTGCCGTCTGCTACGGCACCTGTGCACAGATCTCGCACCTGGGATCCCGTGGGCTGCTGGGGCGGCTTGTGCGTATCCGTGCCTCGCTGCCCCCTGCTGCTCTCTCTGAGGCTCCGGCTGGACATGTCGGCCTGCAGTGAGAAACCAAGTAATAATCCCTGTCCTCGGCCACCCCCCCAACCCCCAACCCCAAACC
>JAODKM010000020.1:199533-211016 GCA_026780845.1 Petrocephalus sullivani | reverse complement strand
TTATGGATCTATAGCAGGGTAAAGTCTGTTTCGGACATTTATGTTCACATATACAGCCCTTCTATAATGTGTAAAAATGTACCGGGCGGTAGTACATGTCTGATAGGGGCTTAAGAGCTACACCAGCGAAATGCCCAAAAATGGCCAAATCCTGCAATTTTTTGTTAATGAGTGACGCTTTTTAAAAGTAACATAGTGCTGGGGGTGATTATCATATCCCAGCATGCTCGCGGGCAATGTGTACATAGTCCTTTATTCTTTTGTTGTTGTTGTAAGTAGTTGTATTTCCCGAATGCGGTGCTTATGTTACCCGTGTCATATGTGAGCCCTGACTGATCCTTCTGTGTCCCTAGCGTTGTATAAATCCCCCACCATGCGTGTACCTGACAGTCCAGCATCTGACTTCCTTGTGTTTGCGAAGTTGTAATTGGTTTAGGGCTTGTTCAGTTCCGGAATAGAGGCTGTTAAAAACTCGACGAAAGACCTTCATTTTTAATCATTCGCTACTTTTGTTGGTCTGCTCAGTGCTGCAGTTGAGTGAACAATAATATCGCGATATTATTAAAATATATCATATCGTGTTGAAAACTGAATATCGCCTAATATCGTGAAATCCAATCATGAATATCGTGAACAAGACACTTTGCAATTAATTGCAATTGATATGATAACTCTTCATAACATTCTAGAGTATATGCAAACTGGCATCATGAAAACTGAAGCAACAAACTTTGAGAAAACCAATATTTGTGTCATTCTCAAAACTTTTGGCCAGGACTGTAGATCACTGGGAAAGCCCTGGTAGCCCAACATACAAACACCTACAAATAAGAGCAGCACATGTACAACTTAACAGGTTTAAGTACAAAGACATTCCGCTTACATTTATGATGCAGATGCTTTTGTCCAAAGCGACAATCAAGTGAGCATGAGCAGGGAAAGCCAGTGTCTCAGGAATGACCAGGGTTAACGGCCTAGCTCAAAGGCCCAACGATGAAATCATTCTGCAGGCCATAAGATTTGAACTAACAACCTTCTGATAACAGGCGCGGAACCTTAACCTGCAGGATCCACATTCGGCACTGTATGACCTCTAAAGCACAAAAAGTTCCAGGTGAGCTTCATCCCTGATCAAATCAATTAGGAAACCCCTCAAGTGAAGCCTCTAGTGGTTCTTCTCATCTCTAGACTATCAAGTTCCTCACAAAAACCCATAACTCCTCAGGACAACGCATGTCAATAACACATAAGGCCGTCAAGGGTTTAAAGGTAGAGGGGAGGCCAATGTGTCATAAATGCAAAAAGTCCAGGTAGCCAGGGACACAGAGCAGATGTTTGGATTTTCACTAAGTACAAGAGCGCTGTCCCAATAACCCCAGCGAGACGATAGTCTCCTAGCACCTGCAGCCAGGAAGCAGCCAACTGGCACCCAGCGCACAGCACTTACACAGCTGGGCCTGGCCTCTGCTCAGCACCTGCTGAGACCGGGACGGCTGGACGCAGCCCCATCCCAGAGCCTTAGAGGTTAAAGTCGAACGGCGGATGAGCAGTGGAAGTGCAACATGTAGTCACATGACATGGTAGGCAGGCGTCCCTCAGCCACGGATTCACTCCGCCTCCAGCCCCCACACGATTCCACACAGCTCGGAAAGCTGAACATGCAAAACCGAGCAGCTCATGTGTAAAGTGCTGGACCTCCTGAATCTGCCAGGGTATCCATGCCAACACCCTTGCACACAGACCCCACAGGACACCCCCCACTCCAACACTCTGTATAGCACTGTGACAGACCAGGGGGCTCCAGCCCGAAATAGTCGCTGGTCACTCCGAAGCAGTGCAGGGAGAACACATAATCTTCACACACAAGGCAGACATGCATTTGAAAGCCCAAACCTCGGGGGGAGGGGGGGGCATGCAACAATGCTCCTTCTGCGACATGGCATACTTGACTTGTCTAATTCATTATATTGAACAAAATACATTGACAAAAATGAACTTGCATGTCACTGGGCCAGGTGCTCACAGTATGAGGTCAGATGCCCTCTGTGGGCTATAGTAGGGAATGACAGACACAGCACATCACTAACACCTGAAAACATAAACAGGACATGCTGGAGCAGCACAGGACACGCTGCCAGATGGTAATGTCATCTATGTCATCACTGCCAAAAGCCATGCGGCCATGATCACCATTTTTCAATGGCTTTGAAGAGCAAGCAACTTCCAATCAACACAACTTTCATTTCACATTTGATTCTATCCGAAAGATGGCATACCCATTTGTAGTGTTGTACTAAACTCAATTAGAGCATGAGGGAAGTTTAATCCCAATAGACCAGGGATGTCTTTTACTTTGCCATTTTCTCCACCCACCTTATTGGATACCGAGAAGAGGACAAAGGACCGTGCGAGATAACTGCAGCCGGCCAGTTCCGGGCGTTCGCCATACACATGGCGTTACTTCTGCGCCATACAACATGCTGGGGTAACACAGCATACCAACATATTTCCATATGTTCCAATGTTTGAATCTTGTCTCATATCACAAATTTCATTGAACACATATTTAATTATCGAATAAAAAATCCCTAAAATCTTCCATAGCTCAGAATCACGCTGAGCCTGGAGTCTAACCAGACAAAGTGTTGTGTTGGTGGGGAAAAGCAGTATTTTACTGTTCCAGGAGGGGGCCCCGATCTTCACGTGATGGGAGATTGTTGGCATTTTTTTTATTTCCACTAAAACAATCATTCAGTTTAATTAGGTCAGAACTATTGATGTGAAATTTACGGCATTTAAAACATATGTGCATTTTAAGTCTGTAGTTTAAATATTAATTTGCACAAATAACAGACAATAATGTAAAAAATAATAATAATAAATTCAAAAGAAGGTACTTTGCTGCTCCCTGCTGGCCACATATAATGCATTTACTATTATTACGTACTGTATAGACAATGATACAATAATGCATTTACTATATTTATATATATATATGTATGTGTGTGTGTGTGTGTGTGTGTGTGTGTGTGTGTGTATATGTACAGTATATATATATATATATATATAAACATTGTTATATTGAGATATATATACATACACACACACATATAGTATACTGGCATAAAATCACACACACATATAGTATACTGGCATACATACACACACACAAACAAATCGATTTATCTGGATGAATGGTCAACTGGGCTCACTCACCTTACATCTCCTGAGAGAAAAGCCTATAATAAATTCGCCTATGGTAAGGACCACATGCAAGACATTCAAACATCAACAAACGCGATATGATTGGTTTGAAAGATGGCTACAGAGACTGAACCTCAGGCACAGAAAAGTGTACTGATCTGGTACCCGATTAGCCTGAAAATACTAAAGTGTACGAACGGGACTGGAGCCTGAAAATAACAAACATTACAAGGAAAAAGGGCCGAGGCAGAAGCAATGCCAAAGTCAGGGCTAGAACTGCAGGTGCGTCAGTCAGGAAAACCCCAAAGTCAGTCATCGCAAGAGGAAGCTCACTGGCAGGGAGATGCGACCACTTACCGGGATAATTACAGAATACCGCAAGAATACAGGCTCATTACCGCAGAACTGAATCAGCACCTCAATGACGCACTCTCGGCAAAAAATGCAAGCTTCATAAAGCTGAAATTTACGGCAGCGCTGTCGTTCAGAAGCCACTTTCATCCAAGACCAGTGCACAAACATATATATCCTGGTGTAAGGAGCACAAAACCTGCACCCCATAGCAAATAACAAAGTAACGTAGGCCTAGTTTAAGCAGTCCTTTCTCACCCTCGTATCTGCTTCTTAAAGGGATACCGTCGGACTACGGTGTCAGTTAGCTACCGTAAATAAGATAAGGATTTGCAACGGCACGGACCTGCTCGTATAACAGCAAGGAATATGCAGCCATTTTTAGAGAAGCAAGCATTCCTGTTTCAAGATGATGGCACCCCCATGTCATAGTATATATGTATTGGTGTGTGTGTGTGTGTGTGTGTGTGTGTGTGTGTGTGTGTGTGTATTACACTGTGGGGATCAAATATCCTGACAATGTGATAAAAAAACAGTTATTTGTGGGGACCATATTTGTCAAAAGTCTTGTATTTTGTCTGGTTACTTATGGTTAAGGTTATGCCTGGGGAAGGGCAGGGGAGTACTTATAGGGCTGCCACATTTCATGCTGAAAAATAAAGGCTGCTACCACAGTGGGGCCAAGTGAGGCACCAGTGGCAGTAAATCAGAACTTAAACTATGGTCTCAAGAAAGTATTATGATTCAAACTTAATATTTTAAGTACTTTATTATCAACGGACATAAAAATAAACTGAATGAAAAACATTTCAGTTGATAATGAAATTAGCTTTGTCACACAAAATGTGTCACTTTATATCAAAACTTAAGGTACGTAACACTTAAATTAAATGAATCTTCTGGATATAGACTGTTAACTCGTCCATAACTTATTAACTATAAATAAGACAAATGAATCTAACCGATCCAACGGAGTTTTCATACTAAACACATGAAGTCCAGAAGGTTATCATTGTTGGGATTATGGTTTTGCCGTATAAATGAATGGACAGTCCCCACAGAGATATGAATACAAACGTGTGTGTGTGTGTGTGTGTGTGTGAGAGAGAGACATAAGAAAAACCTAAAAACACAATATTAGACAAACATAAGGAGTCAATTTAAAAGACAACAAAAAGTTGTCTTGTACAAAAATATAACTAATTAGCGTTTTCTTATAGCTAGGGAGCATTTTCTCACATACTAAATTCGTTCTGAACTAACTCGTTGCCACTGGATCAAAGAATTTCGAATCAAAGGATTTTCTTTGGCTAGCTTAACAAAACCAACATATTAAACATACTGGAAACAAAAGACGTTAATGTTACCTTTAAAAAATGGCACCAACCTATTGAATTTATTGTTACCGCACTTTTCACGGATAGTTACCTTGTCTTGAGTAAAAGAACCGTTACATTAAATATGCTACAGTTTTTATTGTTCTATATTCCAGCAACACAAGGCTCCGCCGTGTAAATTATCCCCATTTAGAAACTTGCCGGCATCAATTAAATACAGAGCTGGCTAATATCACACTTTTGATTTCATTTACAAGCACGGGGTATATATATATATATATATTCCTAACATATCAATGGAGCAGTAATGAGAGTAGTGATTCAGTGATCACATAAATACAGCGGATATAAGGGAGCGTAAATGCCTTTATGTAGTGGACGGGAAGGCGCTGGGTGCCTTTTATATACACATGGCGTGCGGAGGGAAATGAGTCAGTGCCAAGTGCAGGTCTCTTTAGAGGCAGCAGATGGGGAATTACTGAATGAGGATGATACACACACATTTCCAGCAAAAGCCGCTGAATCGGCGGTGATACAGGCGCAGGCTTCCCCGGAAGGTGCATCTCCCACCGCTCGGATCGGTCATCACCGCCTCCCCCCCAGCGCTCCCTCCAGCCCGCGCCGCGAACGCGCTGGCGCAGAAACAGCCGCGTCGGCCCTTTCCCGGGGGACAGCGGGCGGATTACTTCATCCAGCCCCAAGCGTCCAGTGCTGGCGCATCAAAGCAAGGGCGCCGCTGCGTGCGCGGCCGGGCAGAATGCGGCACGCCCGGTGACTCACGCAGCCGGCCGGCTGGCTGGGGAGGCGGCGCCGGAGAACCAGCCCCCTGCCTGCGCCAGTTCGCGCACCGGCGGCGTGACATTTACCGACTCCAACGACCAGGCGCATAGCGGCTCCTCGCAATGATAAACATCAGATGTGTACTAAATAATAAAAGTGAAATATGACAAAGCAACGCAACCGCAGAAATCCCGACAGACTGCCCTGGTATCTGACTTGACAGCTCCTATAGAATCGGACTGGCGGCTTATAATAAAGCCGCATGGCACGCGCCGTGCGTGCGGGCGCCTGTTATCCAATTTGCACGCCTAATGCACTATTAGTGCCTGCCCCCCCTAATTGGCGCAGCGCCCTGCCCTGATTGCGCACAGTTATTAAATGCTTGCGGTAACGATTGGCGGCTCCCGTCGGAAGCACCCCCGCGTCGTTGCTCCTGGCTCCCCCTGACACTGGGAAATGCGCGCCTTGGTGAAGGCGTTCCTGCGCTGCCTCTCGCTGCTGCTGCCGCCGCCCTGGCTCCAGCCCGCTTTCTGCTGGTGGGTTGGGGATGAGTGCGGAAAGACGCCGTGGCCCAATCCCAGGGCTCGGCTCAAAGCGAGGACTCCCCCCGCACATCTGCACGCACAAGCGCCAGACGGCGGCGGCTGCTCGCTCGCTGCGCTCCGCTGGCTGCACTGGGGCAGGGTCTGGGAGCTGTGGCGAGCCGTGGCGCGCATCTCCGGGCTTCCCTTCGCGCTACGCCGCCACTGGTGCCAAAAGCGTCGGCCGCTGCGCACCGCGGAGACCCGCGGCGCCGGGGACCTGCTGCCTACGGGGGCGACAGATCCGACTGTCAGCATCACTGACGGGGAGGAAGCGCGCATCCGGGAGGAGGGACGGTCACCCCCCGGCATGAGCGCTGCCATGGCATTGTCTGCCCACCTTGAAGCAACAGCCGATTCCACAAGGCTGGCGTTAGCCGAGGAGATCATGGTGGACCAACGGCAACAGGAGATCGGCACCCAGGTGACCATAACCGTGGCCATCCAGGAAGCCGAAGACGAGGAGCCCGCTACGGAGATGCCTTCAAACTCTCTCAATTTCTACGGCGGTAGTTGTAGTGAAGACGACACTGGAAGGCAGGAGAAATCAAGGTAAGTGGACTATGACTATAATGAGTATCATTAATCTTTATTTCTACGTAGTGGCGCTATATTCCCGTAACGTTCCTGAGTATTACGGAGGTGAGGTGACCTCGTCATACCCCCAGCACGTCCTTGCATTGTTACCAGGCATTGTTACCGCTTGCCTGACGCAGGTCAGTTCCAGCGGCGTAAGGCGCCTTTACATTGACCTGTTGCTGATGCGACCCGGCGTCATGCTTTTTCTCCCTCTTATTCCTTGATTACTCCGTGGGAACATGGTTACCGATCTGAATGTTTGGTGGTTCGTTAAAGTCTACTTGGCTAGATATAGTTCACTGAAACGAGCGCCGCTGTTCCACTTTGGTAAGGGTTTTCGGTTTCTATTGTGGGTAAAATGGAGCGTTCCCTAATTTGCTCCTGGAAATGCTACCTTCACCACCTTTCTCCTGTGAGCACCTTTTTAACGACTTGCAATCAGTTATGTCCGTGCATATGTAGTGCATCTGGAATTCCATGATGAAAAGGCTCTTTGGGAACCAATGAAGCGCACAGGAGGTTTTTAGAGGCATGATTGGCAAAACTACAATGGGTAAAACTGTCCCCTTTTTTTCTGCTCAGTGGAGCAGGTACAAGTGGTGGAGAGGCTGAGGAGGACAGCTGGCAGCCACCAGACCCAGAGCTCGCCCAGAAGCTGGTGGTCCAGATCGAGTACTACCTGTCTGACGAGAACCTGGAGCATGATGCCTTCCTGCTGAAGCACATTCGGCGTAACAAGCTGGGCTACGTCAGCATCAAGCTGCTGACGTCCTTCAAGAAGGTACCCAGTGTCTGCATAAAAAGGGCCCGTTAAGTCACGATTCAGACCATGGGTTCTCAAACTTCAGCCCACCCCCCCCCATTTTTGCCAACTGGGGAGGGGGGGGTCCCTTTGGTAAATTTTGCGAGTCGGGGTACATTTGCTGGTTTTCGTCACTTTTAGAGTGTATGGTCGGATTTTAAATTTCTGGGCATTTTAACAGACTTTGGGACCCCCCAGATTTGGGCTACAATACCAAGGTGGTGAATTGCATGATTTAATGTACATCACTGCATTTCTGTAGTCCAGTTTTATATGCCTGGACCCAATGGTGCATAGATCCAAGAAAAGATGGAGCCTTTCACTGCAGTGGTAGTGGAAGCTAAAGCAGATCCAGTGTAGCTTTTGCTACAGTGTAGCTTTTTGATGGTACAGTTCTAGAATGAGCACTGGGATGACCATATTCAAACCTTGGGTTCTCTGAGCTTTGCTACCTATTCCCAGGTGAAGCACTTGACTCGAGACTGGCGGACGACTGCTTACGCACTGCGCCAGTCCGCCGTGCTGGAGCTGAACGAGGAGGGGCGCAAGGTACGCAGACTGTCTGCCGTGCCAGTGTTTGCCAGCGAGAGTCTGCCGAGTCGCATGCTGCTGCTGAGCGAGCTCCAGCATTGGCCAGAGCTGGGCCTGGTCTTACAGGGCAGCCCGGGCAATGGGGATGGATCAGGGGCTGGTCCAATCCAGCAGAAACATCTCATGGAGCTCCTACTCAAGGCCTTTGGGACGTATGGCTCCATAGCTTCTGTGCGGGTACTGAAGCCTGGGAAAGATCTTCCTGTGGACCTGAAGAAGTTGAGTGGCCGCTACACACAGCTCAGCACTGAGGAGTGTGCCATTGTGGAGTTTGAGGAGGTGGAGGCCGCGATCAAAGCCAGTGAAGCCATGGGTTGTGGTGAAGGGGTGGCTGGCCCACTTGGTGTGAAGGTCATCCTGATTGGCACCAAGCCACCCAAGAAAAAGCTGCCCAAAGACAGACCACAGGAGACCAATGGGACCTCAAAGACCCGCTCCTTGAACAGCCGTGTGCGGGAGCTGCAGTACCAGGCAGAGGACTCTGCTTGTAGCTCCTCTGAAACGGAGAGCAATCCCACCTCCCCTCGCTTCAGCCGCAAGGTCCAGACGAAGAATAAATTGAGCCCCCCAGCAGTGGGTACCTGCTACCACCAAAACAACCACCTAAGCCCAGTAGTGTCCCCATGGTCCAGCCCCTGGTCAAGCCCCCGTGCCAGCCCAAGTTCCCTACGCAAATCTCCACACCCTTGCAAGTCACCCCTGGCCATTGAGGGCCGCCTGAGCCCCGAGCCTGGCCGGCGCTGGGCGGACTACTCCTCTGACAGCAGCCTGACTCCCTCGGGTAGCCCCTGGGTTCAGCGGCGACGCCAAGTTGCCTCCCAGGAAAGCAGCCCGGTGGGCAGCCCCATGCTTGGACGCAAGATCCAGAATGCAGACGGACTGCCCTTGGGTGTGGTACGGCTGCCCCGTGGGCCGGATGGAACGCGCGGCTTCCACTGTGCCACCATAGAGGAGAGGGGCAAGGCTGCAGGGACACAAACGTGAACTGGAGTGCCCAGCACATCAACCGCCAACTTCCAGAATGACCATTTCCTCCTAAAGACTGCATTTTTGGTACTAGCCAGTTTATGCTTAATTTTGTTTATATGGCTGATGTGACTCCATGTAAGCTACTGTGCTACTCCAGAAGAAGCGAGTGCCGATTTCCATGAAATCGTACCAAGGTCTCAAGTTCAAAACTCCAAGTGATTTGGACTTCTTCCATTAGCATTTTAGAGATCGTGATGGGTGAAGTGCTGAATAGCTTTTTAAAGCTGCTGGAGGACTGAGACTTGTGAGCAGATCTCGTTGTCAGACTTGTACATGTTTGTTAAATGTAGACCAGTAGCTCACTGTGCCAATGGCCTGTGGTATTATTA
Organism: Petrocephalus sullivani; assembly: GCA_026780845.1. Taxonomy (NCBI): domain Eukaryota; kingdom Metazoa; phylum Chordata; class Actinopteri; order Osteoglossiformes; family Mormyridae; genus Petrocephalus; species Petrocephalus sullivani. The sequence continues at coordinate 201,433 of JAODKM010000020.1, read as the reverse complement.
CTCTGGCCTTCTGTATTGTGAATATTCCCTGAATAATGGCCATGCATCCCCTTTTGGTAACTATGCAGTTGTAGGTTAGTGATTTAGTTTGTTTGGCAGTACTGTAATGGAAAGGAGGAGGTCTTGGGTGGTGAGTGCAGTGGTGGGTAGGGTCAGTGGCGCTTGAATGGTAAATGTTTACCCTTCTGCAAAATAAACAAATGGCAAATGACTTGTGGTAATGTTTCTTCTGCACAGTGATGTGCCTTGGGTGGATATGGCCATATTCTTGTCATAATGGAACCAAATGGGTGAGAATATAGATTACTGCTCAAACTGGTATAATCAAAGTGGTATAATGGGTGCTTGAAATGGGTCGATGTCCATCTCTCAGTATGTTTCTTGCATGACAGATCTGCATCACAAAACTGGATTTCTTAGCTGGATCAACTTGTAAGGTTTACAGTAGCCTGGGTTAAATGTTACCAAATGCAGGTAAATCAGTTTAAGCTGAGGTACCTCAAACTTGACTGCTTATCCAGCTATGCAAGCTATCCTGCTTTCGAGATCCAGGCCCCAGCACTGAACAGAGTACTGACAGCCCCCCCACTCTGCTGCTACTGCAGGTCACTGCTCACTCGGGCGTAAATATCCCAAACTCATAACTTGCCTAGTTAACTGTCCCAGCGATAGTAAGCTGCTATTGGGAAGAGCCAGGTCAAGTTGGGTTTGATGTTACTATTAAGAACTGAGCGACTCAAATGGATGCTCTACCTTCCTGTATTTATCTACAGGAAGCTCCATAGCTTCTGAATGGCACTAAACTTCTAGAAAACAGCAGCTGTATCTTCTCAGTGTAGCTGTTCCCCCCCCCCCCATTTTTAATGACAGGAATGAAGCTGCATATTTCAGCAGACACCTGTGAAATGCTTTCACAAAGGATTTATACACATTCCACTTCAGCGTCACAAAAGACGGATTCACAGCTGAACATGGTAATTGGAGATGTGCTACAACCCCAGGGCTTGACAAGCTTATTAAATCAGGTGTCATGTGAGCCACTATGTTCTAATTACATGGTAAAGATTTTTTTTCCATTTTTGTGATAAGTGTGATTTTCCCAGTGTAACATGAGCAGTGACCGTGAGTAAATGTGTAAAAGTCATTTCGATTAACACCCTTGAGCCATGGCCCGAGGAGAATGCTGCGTCCCTGTTAGCATGGCTGAAGGGCCGTGGGTTCCTGAGGAGGGCAGGTGGATGTCAGCGAGACCTCAGGCTGGAGCGCCGCCCACCCCCACTGCAGCCGCTGCTTCACACCATCTGTGGCGAAGCAACAGCCAATGGCCTGCTGGGAGAGCTCCCACACGGCCTTCCGGCTAAGTCCGAACGTGGCTGCCGCTACCTGGTACTCCATGGAGAGGCTGGTGCTGAACACTCCCTTGTCATCCGTCTAGGGGGACAGAGGTGTCGTCAAACTTTTTTTTTACAGGTGCTATTAGGAGAGACTCAAATGGATCGACAACTTGGTAACTCACGCAGAGCACACAGGGGTGTCCCAGCTGGTACCAGTATGGGAAATGATGTTTCTCATAGGACTCCACAGTCTGACCCTTGACATTGGATGTCAAGCACAGCTCTGCAAAGGAGATGTAAGGGGATGCGACTGCCAGTGAGGTGTGATTATCAGTGCCAAAGAGGTTCCAGCATCTAAGAAACAACCCCTCCTATTTTAATATAGTACAGCATTTAAAGTTTACAGATAATGGTGTGATACACAAGAAAAACATCCAATCATCGGCAGCTCTGTGGGGGTTGAAATGCAACTCGTTAGCGTGGTCAGAGGAAAATGACTAGACTGAGTGCAGAAAAGCATTAATCACATCCTAACGTCGACCTGGGACCTATGTTTCTGTCTGGCT
>JAODKM010000020.1:187357-199433 GCA_026780845.1 Petrocephalus sullivani | reverse complement strand
GAAAATGACTAGACTGAGTGCAGAAAAGCATTAATCACATCCTAACGTCGACCTGGGACCTATGTTTCTGTCTGGCTAGAATCTGAGAGTGTAACTCTCAGATTCTACAGATGGTTAATTTGAAATTAAAAGCCTCCATATTTCAGCATCTCATAAGCAAAAGATATCTATCGTTTCAAAGAAGATTCACAGTGTAACATTCACATTTATTGAAAGAAGTCAGTGATCATGTCAAGGTTTGACATCCTCTGTCTAATGTTCCAGTGCGAACAGCCAGTGTGAGTAAGGGTGTAAGAGTAAGGGTGGGCCACTTCTTACCTAAAGGAATATTTTTCTCTCTGACTCTGTCCACCAGACTCTGAGACCCACCCGCTTCTGGGTGCAGAAAAGTTCCATGACCAATTCTGTCAGGGGGGAGGCTCAGCAGGACCTCCGACTCCTCCTTCTGGGAAGGAACCTGGAACAGAAAGACACCTTTTTTTGTATAAATCCAAAGCATAAATATGTACTTAACTAACATGCCTTTTCTGAAAACAGCAATTACTATAATGACTGAAGAAGGATGAGAATGAAGTTATAACTGAAATTATAATCAGCTCAAGACTGTATGCCTATATTGTACATTTTTTAAATTTTTTTTTTTTAATATATAGTATTGTTGGGAAAACAGTTTCATTGGATATGTAAAATGACTAAGATATTCTGTCCTGTTCCATAGTGGTATAAGACTTTTGGGAATCGGACCCTCAAAGTTAAGCTACTAAGAATAAATCCAGATAGGACAGAAAAAGGCAAATGTCTAACTTTGTGTATTCATTATAATGGGTATTATGCTCAAGGTACATAGCTGATTGTGTGCTCTAGGTGCTTAATATGTCACTTGGGGGGGGGGGCACACGTGAGACTATGAAAAGCAAGTGGTCAGGCCTGCCATCCTAACCTGATGGAGCTGCAAATACCTCAGACATGTGCAGAGCCAGCTTCAGCCCACAGTTTCTGGCCTTCTGCAAGGCAGGCAGGAAGTCTTTGCCATGACCCACCTTCAGAAGGAATAAAAGTCCCATAAAATCACACGAGGAGCACACCAATTCAATTCAATTCAATTCAGTTTATTTTTATATAGCGCCCTTCACAACAGAGTTGTCCCATTATTTAAGCAAAATGAGCGCCAACTAAATTAAGAAAACTGAGACAGGATCAACTGACATTTGGGTCCCCGCTGAGGTCCAAACCGACAACCAACCCGTCGCTGGCCAGCATGTAATCCTCTGCGAGCTTGACCGTCTCCATAGCAACCTCAGATCCATTCCTGCGATCTACTGCCACCAGGAACCTGCATGAACAACTGGACATGTACTCACCTACCTGTATGCAAAAACATCTTTCAGAAGAAACAGCTGGCATCTTACCTGACCTCCGTGTCCACGTCTTCTTCCTTACACTGTTTAATGGCTTCAATGACAGTTTCCACATACCTTCTCTTTGTTAGACCTGACAGAACAAAGAAAAGCTTTTTTGTTATGTGAAAATTGTAGGATGCCAGACAAAACGCTGTAAGCCAGTTTTGCTAGTATATTTATAATAAGATGATGATAATAAGAAATAGACAGATTAAGTAAGAGGTGGTACGTGGCTCTGCAAATTAGGCCTATGAGCAGAAGGTTGCGAGTTGCAAACTGGCACTAGACCTCCAAGACCAGAAATGGAGAACTCTGGTGTAGAGGACAACTACCTTAAATGTGACAATAAGTGACTGTGTTGTAGGTTGAGAATTAACATGTTGTTTTAAAGCGATACTCTTTATTTGAGTCTCAAGCAAAATAGATGGATTCCCCCCCCCCCCCAAAAAAAACCCTACATCAGGCCAGTCAGGCAAATGCACAAGATTCCCACTACCATCTCTTTGATAGACGCCTGAAAATATTCAGAAAAATATTCACAAAGAAAATGAAATTTATTGGATCGTCGTGCAGAGATGTTTGTTTTCCTAGGATGTTTGCTTCCTTTTAAACATATTATCTACATTCTGTGACCGCTTATCCAGTGAATCATCTGTGTGAGGCTGGAGTCCACACCAAGAAGCATGGGTCATGAGGCTGGGGACCCCCTGGATTGGTTGGCGCACAGGATGACCATGTCTCTTTCATCACACAGGTTTTATGCAGAACAAAACAGGACCTCATGAACCATTTGTGGTACCCTTTGTCCCCATTAGTTGGTGCACTTGGCTTGTTCTCTGCATATTTCGAGCCCGTTTTCGAACAGATAGCCCCACCTAGTGGGCTCAAAAAATACAACAAATGGTTCACAAAGCATCATTTGGCCATCACTACTCTGAACAATACCCACTACAGCCATGGTGTTGTAGCACATTTGAATCTTCTTGTATGGGAACATACCAGTGTTTGCATTAGCCCGAGGCGTACTCCGCAGCTCCAGGTACCTCACTCCATCTTCCGCAAACTCCCGAACAACTGATTTGGTAACCTAAGAACATAGATATCCCTTAATACCTGTACATTTACCATGTTCCTCAAGGTACAGGATATATCATAGGCAACTTAGCAGGGTAAAAAAAATCAACACTGAAGTAACTGACAGCGCTTCCTTAAAAAGTTAAGGTTTCCATACCATGAAGAGGTCTTCTTCTGTGTCAATCAGTTGATGAATCACTTTAAAAAGTTGAAAGCACCTGTAAAACAGGGCGCCTTTACAGCTCTGCTGGCAGTTCATACAACGCAACAGGGGTATTCTTTGAAATTTCAATCATATGATCGTAATCAATAAACGCCGAGATAAAAAGAGACAGTAAGTATTACGGCTCGGGTTTTTATGAGTGTTGTTCCCTAATGCCTTGGGGACGCACTCGTCCAGTGTCCGCTGCTGGCCCTTTAGGATAGCAGTCATACTGTGGTCAATGTTCAGGTGCGCTTTGCGGGCGATAAGGCGCTCCATAGTGGCGACGCTCACAGAACCATTCAGGTGAGCGTGGAGTTCCTACAGAGGCAAAGCATCTCCATTTCAATAACTCATCACTCAATCTGGAAAGAAACAATCATTTCGATCGACTGAAGCTGGCGAACAGGGAAAAAAATACGCCTTTTACCAATAATATTTTTATTTCCCCAGTTACTGTTATTTGTATTTTATTTTTGCGATACAGTACTCCAGTTCAGATGTTAATCTGATCGGATCAATGGCGAGAAATTACCACTTTCGGAAGCTGCCGATAGAAGAGCTCTGCGTCACCCTCCATCCTCAGAGGGGTATCTCACGCCTGTTAAGCGGCTGAGCTTCTTCGCGGCGACGACCGTCTAATAACAATTATATATATAACAGTCTCTACGCTCCGCTTCCTAGACCGCTCTCTCCCATAGACATTGCGGCCCGGACTCGCTGGTTGCAACGCCGAAATAATTCCCCGGACTGTTGGACACGCGCGCGGTAGTTCCCCATTCGCGAGACACGCGCGCGGTAGTTCCCCATTCGCGAGACACTCTCTTAAAGCGGCAAGCAACCAAAGCCGTAATCAAATCGCTCCTGTGTTCCGACATCTCTGGTGGTACATTATCTAGTCATATTATACATTTGAAGAACATTGTCTCTCTGATTTACATTGTTATTGTTCGTGTTATAAGCAATAAATAATGAAAAACAGTCGTGATCAAAAGTGCTGTATATTTTCCTCCTTTTTTGCTTTTTTAAAACCTTCTGAGAAGTAAAAATGGAGATTGATTTGTAAGGTTTCACTATGGTACTTAGTATTAGTGAGGATATTTAATGTAACGTAAGAAGAAGACGAAATGTTGGATATGTTTTTTACAGTCCAGGCAGTGGTATAAATTGCTTTACAAAGCTATTGCGCACATAACAGTTAATTCAGATTATTGATGCATAATTGAAAATGAGGAAGGACTAGTTTCTATTAATCTATGAATATAAGGTGCATTCGTATTATTGTTACAATGTCTCCCTTTAACGAAAGATTGTTCCTTATTATCATAACCATAATTTACATAGATCACTAAATCAACAACAAATCTGCAATGACAAAACCGCATCAGCAAGACCGAAATGATTTTAAACTTATGCCCGCGTGGATGCAGGGATGCGGGCATATTAACATATTCTTTTTGAATGGAGCATGCTACGTGAAATTTAACACATTCCAAACAGTCGCTTATAGCTGGTAGCTCTTACCATAAGGGGGCAGTATTTGTATACGTGATGTAGCCTTGTTTCTCCGTTCAGTGATTTTATTCAAACCAGACAGCATGTCATGCAGATGGCCACTAGGGGGCACTTGCCCAGGTTTGGAGCCCAAACTGTTCTGCACGTTTAGAATAGATGAGAACTAGGCTAACTACCAAATGTAGGTGCTCCCCTGAGATAGCAGTCTGCTCGGACTGTCTGGGAATCCACTTCATCTAGTAAAGTTAGGCAGCAGTGGAGTAAGATGGGCCAGGTGGGACTGGACCCAGGCTTCTAGGAAAGACCAGGGTGGTAGCACTCGCTCTGCTTGCTTTGAGTAGAGATCACAAGGTCACACACTCCACAGGGAAAGCTATTTCTTTGTTTCTGGTTATATTGGCCTCACAAACTAGCAAAGGAGGACTCCGGGTTTAATATTCTATCATATTCTGCCATGCGATTTCACCCAGGCAATATGTCTCATGCTGGGATTCTCATTTCTGCTTTTAATATGCCTGAATGACTTTCATGATTCCTCTTTGACTATAGCTCAAGGGGTTATGCGTTTCACTTTCTTCCCAAGGCAATAACATCATAAGGCAAAAGGTTTCCACCTCCCTTATAAGTCCGCAATTATACATTTATCAGGCAGTATGGCTGAAATCAAAGGGTTGGCTGTAATTTCTACCTATAGCTCAAAGGAGGTTGTGAAACAGAGGTTCTGGACCTTTAAATGTTGAGGGGTGTCCAGAATCCTAAGCGACAGAGACAGCAGCTATAGCACGCTTTTTTTTGCCCATAATTCCGTTCACTGCACTGCCGTCACATTCCACTATGGCTCGGACGCTATTTATCCCTGCTTCATCTGGCAGTCGGCGCAGACGCGTCTGCATGTGGTGCTGCCAAGGCACTGAGTCAGTGTGGCGGGGGACGTGTGCCACTGTGGAAACAGCTTACAAACAGACAAGCCTCCTCCCCGTGGGCTGGAGCGGCACATATGTCAAGCGGCAAAGGGCTGAGTGAAAGTGTTCCCAGAGCTGGCTGTCAGCGGCGGGGGGGGGAGCTGGCCGAGGTCCTTTGGCTGGCCGCCGCTGTCTGCCTCCCCATCACTACAGAGGGGCCCCCCTCACTCCAGGCTGAGGTTTTATTAGCTCCGGCTCCACATGACCTCATCTGGAAGATGGCCCTGGTGGAGAAGGAATCAGGAGCCAGATGTGGGTTTAAGCTCAGAATGAACTATGTGCCAGTGCATGTGTGTGGTATGCAGGGCCCGCCATATGGTTCCCATTCCCAGGCGCACAGTTCATTTCTCAGTGTTATTCTATGTTGGAAACAAATGAAAACTATTATCTTTCTAACGGGGCGCTGTTTGAATAGTGGCCCGCTCCTCAGCCTGCGGTAATGGGGATTTGTGCCACGGCACACCGGCCAGATTAAAGCCCTCCGAGATCTAGCTGCGGCCCACACAGGCCTTTGATTGAGTAAATACCCAGAATCCCATTCAGGTTGTTGTTAGCCCCTCGGCAGGGTTAGGCCCGCGGCGAGGCGACCCCACTCCAGTGGCCCTTCAGTCTGAGGTACTCTTCTCAGGAGAGCCACAAAACATAAGCAAAGTTAGAAGATTTATAAGCGACATGAGTAGCTAAGGGTTTTGAAGGAAGCTTGTCCAGTGTAGGTCTGCGAAACAAACTATTTCCACCCAGAAAGGCCAAGGCAAGCGTGGCCAAGGTCTATTTCTGCATTTGGATTTTATTTTTACATAAGTGTGGTGTCATGGCAATTGTGGTAGTGCAGTAATTCCACTACCAGCAAGAAATGAGTCCATGTACCCACCGCACTAACCAGTATAGTTTGCCACACAGCAAATTCAGAGCAAGTCACACCAGCGGCTCAAGAGAAACATTAACGAAGGCTTCTAGCCTCTTACCTGTGATCTTTTATTGGTATCTCAATAAACTCAGATGCCTTATAATGATCTCATTCTGCCCTATGGCAGGCGCGGGCCATGTGCGTGAGGCAAGCAGATGGTGCCGCCACTTTAAGGGCTTTAATTGAATTTGAGTTCTAATGTGGTGACCTCATCTGCACAACCCATCCTCCACTCGCCATAGTGGTACAACCAATTAGTGCATAGGTATCAAATCTTAGCATAACACACCTACTGTATGTCTGGCGCTCTGAGCATATAGTGTGGTTAACAATGGGCTTCCCTGGCTGTTCTGTGGGAGCAAACTGGGAGCTGGAATGAGTTGTTTTGAGAAAAGGGTGGTAAAGGAGGGGGGCTATTGTGCTTAGCCAAGATTTCTGACATTGTCACTCCCAGCCCATATGAAATCACTGCTAAGTAGCTTTGCTGTAGGTTTAGTGTGCTTCTACAAATTGTTTCGTGATGAAAAGTATATTTTACAGTTTCAAGCCAGGAAAACGGGATGAGTCTCTGGTAAGATAGGAGCCCATTCCTCATCCCCCACGCCATTTTTCTCGGTTAAATATAGCCCTATCCTTCACTTCCCTGGCTCATCTCTACCAGTCAAATATAAGGCACTGCTTCACACCTTTGGACCATCTTTACTCGTTTAACAGCCTCCTCTTCATCCTTTGGCAGGCTCAGCGGGGGTGCCATAATCGCGTCTCCCCGCTCCACGCTTGGCCTCCACCTTCCGCTGCTCCGGCTGTGCAGTCCCACGAGTAAATCTTGTCAGGCTGAAGCGAATCCAAGCCCCTGACCTCCTGGCCTGCCCCCACGTTAACCCCCGCCACTCCTCTCGACACCAAAACGATTCTATTCAGTTTCATTAAGACAGCATGACATCCTCAATGGCAGATTATTTGGGACATATAATGTAGATGCAGCGGAGCTGTCCTGAATTTTTCACTGGTAGCTGTCGGGGGGTGGGGTTCCATTTTCTTTTCCTTGGGGGGAGGGGGGCAATGCACTGGCTTAGGAATGCATTTAAGGTTTGATTATTCAGTAGTAATGTGCAAAAATGTCAAGATATGTATGCAAGATAATGCCATTTAGTGGAAAAAACTGGTAGCGTGCCAATAGCAGTGAATAAGTAATAAGAGTCATGAATAACACTGGTAATAAAAGAGGAAATCACTTTTCAAGTTTTGGCAATAACAGGACCTCATTAATGCATTAATGCAAGTCTCCAGGCTGACCCTCTGAGCCACAATTTGCCATTAATTTCTACAGGCTTTTACCCAACTTTTTTGTTTACCACTTTTGTTTTGCGAGCGCAGTACAGCCCTTTTCGGGCCTAAGCCATAATTGAAGGACTAAAGAAAAACTCTAAAATGAAACGGTTGCTTAGAAACCCTGGTGCCAAGACAAACATGACCAGAAGGAGGCCGGGCCAGGCTGCCCTGCAGCTAACAGATGAACTGCAGGGTACAGAGAATTAAGAGTGATAGTCCAGACTGAGTGTCTGTGACAGTTAACTGGTTAACTTCGGGATAACTGGCAAAAGAGGTCAGTAGGGGTGACAATTTTTATTTTTTATTTTATTTTTTTTTTTCTGGGGGGCAAGCATTTACTAAACATTACAGAAACTGCAGAGCACTTTGTACAACTATGGGAATCCGTCCATCCGCGTGACTGGAGCATGCATTAGGTGAGGACAGCCCTAAAGCATTCTGTACACCCTGGATTCTCAAAATATGGCTCGCGGCCCAGCGCCGGTCCGTGACAAGGTTACTGTCGGTCGGTCCGCGGAACCTTGCTTCTGCACCAGTCAAAATTCAGTCAGATAATTTCTGCATTCAGTGCTTCTGTCATCATGTGCCACATCCCGCCCCCCTTTACTTTGATCGCGATGCGCCAATAGGTTGCGCAACATTTTTTAGATGTTAGCCAATCAGCTACCCTCCCTTTGCCATTTCCTACTTGACTGACATAAAGGACAGCCAATCTGCTTATGCTTAAAACGTTGTAACACAGGTTACCATAACAACTACTTAGATCCCTTCTCTTCTAACGTGTCACCACCAAAGTGACCCAGCTAGCCTTCCGATTTCTATCTACTTAAAAAAGGGATATGAGACAATGGGAGCCGGACCAAGTAAGAAAGCATAATGTACTGAATTGTAATGTGCTGTAAGCGTTCATGCAGTGATGCAAGGGTCGCCTAGCGGGAGCTGTCAGTAAGTTATGGCATGTTCAAAGCAAGCAGGTCCTGATTCTTTCTTTGGGAAGGCACCATCTGACGACACAGACTTACACCTCGTACATACCCGAAACCAATCTCTCATCTGCCAAACTATGCTAAGTGACGAGCCTATTGAACCATCTAAATTACACCGGCATCTGGAAAAAAAATATGCACATCTCAATGATAAACCAGAGGATTTCTTCAAAAGAACGCGATGAATTGGCCACCCAAACCAAAGTTCTGAGAAGTAATCTGACAGAAAACGGAAAAGGCATAAGCCCTAATAATACTAATATTAATAGTAATATGAACAGTCGTAGCAGTGCTATAGTAATATACCACACTGGCGCAATTTGGGCGGAGGCCTACGCAGGGCCTTGCAGCCCCAAAGCCTGACATGACTGGACCCCAGGACAAATAACGCCGCTGTATACTACTCAGGAGGATGACCTTGGATCCGGATGGAATCAGCAGGCTCAGAGTAGTCCCCCGTTCACTGGCTGCTCATGGGAAAGCTCTCTCAGGTACCACAGCCAGGCAGGGGAAAGCAGACGGAGCCTCTGTGCCATTATCTTCCTGGCCCCCCTCATGGGCCCCTCCCCTCAAGATTTTAATTGGCCTCAGTTTCACCACAATTCCATGAAGAGGGCTTGAACATCCCCTCTCCGGTTCCCTCTACTTTGGGTATGTTGATACAATTAATGAGGCCAAGATATCTGAGTTGAGAGGCAAAGTTATATGGGGGGGGGGGTAATCCTGGAAGAAGCAGAAAGGTCCTGCTCAACCCCCACTGACACACACCACAGTCACTCAGTCTGGAGACATTCTGTAAGCATGAATAGGACATTGTACTAGAAGAAGGTTAATCCAGAGCTCTCCTGTGCTGGTTTCAGTAAGAAATAAAACATTTGACAAAATGAATTAAAAAAAGGGTTCTTGCACAGTGCGGGTACTGTACACCCCCCTGCCCATATTTCAGGGTCCTCTGCCGATGTTTTTTTTGATACTGTTCCCAGAAGCTGATTGGAGGTCTCGGGGTCCATACGAGCAATCTGAGATGTTTTATTCAGCCAACGAAAACTAAATCAACTCGCGTCGATATGCCTCACAGCCCCAGACGGGCTCCAGCTAGATATAACTGGGATGACTAAGCGTGGACGTGTGCATCTGAGCGTAACTATGGAAAGCAACAATAAAAAATAAAAAAACGTCTGCAAACATTTAGCCGGATAGCCAGCAACTTGGAAAACGCTTGATTTTGCTGACTGTAGTCTTTTCGGAAAGTCTTCAGGGCTGTACCATACTGAGAGTTATATTACAGCAAAGCGTTTGCACAAAGCCAAAAAAGACAAGGGGCATTGTTTACCACCCCAGTGTCCACACACATTAAAGCAAAACAAAACTGAGGGAAGTCAGTGAAGGTAAAGCAAGCAGACCAACACTATGCTTCCCAGTTCAGCATATACTTGCAATGAGAAAACGCCTTTAGGGGTTTCCGGGCAGCTGGGAATAGAGTTTCTTTTCCACACTAAACCACAGACTGGCAGAAATTTACTCTTGTCAAGATCAGTTCCAGGAAGCCTCTCCCTCGTAGTATTAAATGGATTGATTACCTAAACCAGTAGTAAAACTCAAAAATTAATTTGTTTCCAAACCAGTTTAGACCAGTAAACCCTATCAGTATACCAACTGGTACGGCATAGCTAATATTTGTAAATGAAATCCACAGATAAATCTTTGGGTATATAATAAATACCACTTCAGCACTCCAACAACGTGTTTGCTTTAAAACAAACTGCAATTGTATAATATTAATACATAAAACTAAATGGTTGGTATCCATAAACAAAGTAAGCCTACACTACTATTTCACCAGATGCAATAATAATACTATGATGTATTCCTTTACAAATAACGGAAAAAGTGACAACTGATCGCTGCTTCGATGGTGTTTTTTCCATGCACATTAATCTTGCAGAATTGTTTAAAACATAAATCTGGGCTGCTAGCTAGCTAGCTTAGTTCTCTTTTGCCAGTTGGTGCTATAACATAAATAAAGAAAAAAAACTCCCCAAATCTCATCACTAACACCGCGGCACTTAAAGCAGGGGTGGTGTTGCCAAACCATGTGGAGCAGCTAAAATCTTGCGCTGTAACTCATCGGCGGGAAGGAAAACAGTGAGGAACGACAGAAACTGCAGCCATTTTTAGCGCACTGGTGCTCAAATAGTAGCATAAAGGGAAATTTTGTTGTGGGAATCCCCTATAGGCATCTGATCTCAAAAAGCCCACATCTTAAATCGCATGGATGTTGTTCCAGCAATCCATCCTGGAGCAGCTTTCTCCCCGGGGCTGAGCTCCATACATCTGCGTTCTTCTTCCATTTACCAGTGAAGGGGGGCATATTTATTGAGCATGTGAAATATGCTTTGCAAGCATGCTGAGGAGCCTTATCTGGCCACGCGGGTAAGTCACACAGAAACGGTGTGAATGTGGTGAAAAGGGGCCTTTTGCTGCCTGTGCTGTCGAGCTGCCATCGTGGTGTTCTGTCATCAACAGGGCTGATTAGACCAGAAAACGGGAAATGGTGAATCACACATCACGTTGTTTAAAATCATTTTAAACTGTAAACGTCAAATGTCATGGGAAACATTCCTGTCAATGTTTGAGAAACTACTGCAAAAATTGTACAAATAAGCCATCAAGAGCTGACTGGACATAGATCTAGCTTAATTTGTTCTGTACTAACAGCAAATAAGTATATATACTGCATATATGGAGTTAGTGGTTGGTTGGCTAGTTTATCGTTTCAGACATATTGAAAGGCAGCAGTGCCAGTGACGCTCTCTGTTCGGGCTTCATCGTCGTTGCCCTCGCACCGTTTTTATCATTAATACCGATGCATTAATCGTAATACTTACTTTGGAATTAAAATGCCCGCTGAAGCCGATATTGGTACTTGGAAGCAAAAAGACAAACGCACGATAAATCCTGGGGAATATCAACGGGCGCTTTATGGTATAAAAAAAAGTCTAGGCTACATTATAAATTCCATCGAGTTTATGTTAGCATTGCCATGTATGTTCTGTGTTAATTGGGCAAATTCAGCCACGCTCATAAAAAGTTATATATTTTAAATAGCTTTCAAAGTGTAAAATAGCATTCGACGCAAAGATTTCGGTAAGCGGTTACGGTAAACCGTGGCGGTTTCTGCCCGCCGGCCTCCCGATAAAAAGGCGGACGCGGGTCAGTGGTGAAAGGAGCTGCTGCCGGAGGGCCCCTTCAGTCAATTTAGCTACTTGATCCCAGAACCTCGCCTGTTCACCCCGAATATCTGAAGTGAGATGCTTACAATGGACGGGCGCTGGAGTGCGAAGAGGGGGCTCAGCAGAGACGGGAAAGGGCCCCGTGTTTATCTAAAGTCCTAATAAAGTCCCGAAGGCAACATAAGCGCGGCACGTATAAAGGAGCGAGGCGTACGGGGAGGCGCCGTGCGCCGTGATTTATAAGGATATGCTGCCATATGAACAAGTTACATTCAATTCAAATAACGGTTTCCCTCGATGCAGTGTAACAAAGTTGTCCGATGTACTGAATATGCTAAAACCCATTTTCAACACGGCATGACAACATGCTTTACCACACGCACACGCGCGCACACACACACACACACACACAGGTTTGTAATTCTATCTTTGTGGGGACTGTCCATTCATTTCTATGGGGAAAAC
>JAODKM010000020.1:155739-177214 GCA_026780845.1 Petrocephalus sullivani | reverse complement strand
GGCTCACCCCAGCAGAGACGGAGACGGCGTCGCGGAAGGCCCGGGGAGTGGGGGGGGAGGGCTGGGGGGTGGGGGCGGGGGGGTGGCGGGCGGCGGTGACACCCATAAGACCTATATCTGTTGATTATGTTTTGTTAGACATTCTGCTACTGTTCATATTTAATGAACAGTATTTATAAAACTATATGTTTTCATGCATAGAGATTCACATGGGAACACCAAGCTTATGATGGAATGACCACTGGTCAAATTCAGATTTATAATTAAGATGAGTCGAACTAAATAGGACGGACAGTATTTACATTCTTATGGATTACAGCAGACTGGGCTGGGGGGGCTTGACCGGAGAACGGAAGGAGGACATAGGGAGGTGGCCACAGTTATTGGTACAGGAGTACAGAATGGGACAGAGAATGGTGTAGGCCCATGTGGACACAAAGTCAGCAGGAGACTGTCACTGAAATTACTGCCGACATGGCACCACCTAGTGGTGGGCAGTGGATGATGCCCAGTAGGAAAAACATCACAAGGGAAGGGAAACTTTAGCCTGACAACTGGTGCAGAAAATACATTTCCTCCAGTTCTAAAAACCTTGAATATCCTCAAAGTCAAATGTACAAATGTTCAAGCCATGTCATGGCCCCAGGCCCCAATAGGGTTATTTAGAGAGTGACAATGACATCACAGCAGGTGAGGGTGCAGCTTCTGGCTGCTTCCTGACCAACCCTCTCTGCACCTCCAGCTCTGAGGGGGAAACTAGAGAGAAAAACATGACAAAATCATCAGCGACTTTGGGCTCCTCTTGGCACAGTGGACAAACAGATCGAAGAAGAATGTAACCACAGACCGTTTTATTCAATCTCTTCTTATTTCAGCACAGAGGCACTGACGTCCTGGGCAGTGCTCCCAGATGCCAGGCCTTTAGGCTCTCTGACATGCTTACGCTTGGCGTAAATGACAGACCCTCCAGATGACACCAAGTGCTACATGCAGCATCAGTAACATTATTGACCCAGCACAGAAAACGGTGGCCCTGCATGGAAGGGCATCATGTTCGAACCCTTAGCCCTGCACAGCTCAGATGCACAAGCACCACAGGTGGTCACCAACAAGAGCAATGTGGGCAGGAGAAATGGCTTATTTTTAGAGTTTTCTCAAAGTGAGAGGCCTGTGCAGACCAGGACAAGACATGATCCAGGTGCGTGAAAGCAGGCCTTTCACCACTGGGTCCCAACACAGCTGAAAACCGACCGAGAGAATGGCACCATCAAACATAATACAGTCATTTAAGACATTTACAGTCTTAATGAGACATATGAGTTTGGACCTCAGACTAATGCCTATTTGAAATCACATCGACTGCTAGGTTCCCAAGCTAATGAGTGTCCGGTGAAGAAAGTGAATATGTTGGTTCAAATTCCAATAAATCATCTCCATAAGGCAGCTGACAGGGACACAGACATAAAATGTTTTCTAGAAGCTCTCTGAAGGTGCCTCAACTTGCAAGAACTTATCTTGGTTAGGTTATTGAGTCTTAATCTGAAACGTATGCAGTCTCTTTAAATCCTAGCCACGTCTCACTGGTTCATGTATTTTTAGATTACAAGGCTCGATTTACATACGACTATGAAATACAAATGCCAATTCAGGAAAGGGCATTCTGGGGGGGTATGACAGGAGAGCCTGGGCTGTGCGAGGTAGTGCTGTCCTTTATCCCAGAGTGTCACCAGCAGAGAGCAGCAACAACTTACCTTCGTCTTCTCACATTTTTAGCCCCATTTCACACTCACATCACCATTCCCAAAGTTTCTAAAGAAGTGTTTGTGCTTTGCCCTTCTGCAGGGAGATTCTCCTGATCAATACTATTAGTGTAATTTCTTTCATGTATGTATAATTAATGAGTCTTCCACCTACCTCTATTGTACATATACAGTAATACAGGTATACTTTCCCCATTAGAAATATGTACAACCTAAAACAATTTGGAGCACTGTAATAATACGAGTGACCCTATAATGTGTCACTGAAGCCCCCTTTATAAATGCCGAAAATGAGCAAGCTGTGATTCACCAATCGGACGCCGCGAACGCGGGGAATTACTGCTGCGGGCCAGCGCAGGCTGGCTGGTCCCCTTCATCTTGGGTTTGAAAAGATTCGCAAAAGGTTTTTCACTCCAGTGTTCAATAAGAAACTAGCACCATGTGATAAAACACAGCATGGCCCAATTAAACAAGAACTACTGAAATCTCAGAGCTTTCAGAGAAAGATTAGACCAGTGTTTTTCAATCCGGTCCTCGGGGAACTCAAACAGTTCATGTTTTTTGCCGTCTCCTCTCCCCCTACCCTATCGGGAGCTGGGAGGGAGAGAAAATGTGCACCGTCTGGGCAACCCCCGAGGAGTCGGAGTCGGAAAAACGAGAGCCAAAGGGCAGTTAAAACAGAAACCCAAAATGCCAGCACACTACAGGGAAAGGAGGACACTGATACTCTACTTCCGCAGCCAGGGCATTTTGTGGGTGTAATTAAACAATGAAAACACCTAACATCACGCAAATATCATAAATCTATAATAATGAGTATGGCAACCCCCTGCCTTCAAAGCATTTCCAATCCTGCACTGGCGTATAGAAGAGGAGGTGCAGACTGCACAAAGCCCATTAACCAAGATTTAGTCATTTGGAGCTTCTGAGAAAAGTACCCTCATTTAAAATTAATTATGTTAATTAATTAATGACCCAGCACCACCACTGGCAATGGAAGCAAACCAGGCAAAATTAGCTTTGGGCTGGAATGAAAGTGACACAGTATTCAGTGAAATCCCACAAATGGCCCCCCTGCATCCCAGGGCCCTGAAGATCAGGAGATCAGGAGACAAAATCATTCTGGCACACAATAAGTATGCTGCAGCACCATGGCGATGTTTCAGTCACACCACTGCATCGCGTCACAAGAAAAAAAAGAAAAAAATGAACCTCATCACTCGGGACTGAACTTGGACCCTTATAAAGGACACCACTCCGCAGGATGGTGTGAAGCTCTGATGGGTGACACGTACACTTTCAGGGCCATGTAAAGCACAGCAAGCAGCACGGAAGTTCTTTCACACTAAGGGTTATTAAACAAAAAGTCTTTCCTGTTAAACTGAGACAGAAAGAATGTCTCATCCAGAAGAAACAGTCCTGGCGTCAAGCATCACACAGAAACTTTCAATGTTTCTGTATTTTTTCCCCGTTTGTCTGTCATTTGTTTGTCATTCTCTAGACTGGTCAGACGGAATGATTTATTCATTTTCATGGCAGCATAATAAACAAGGAACACTGACAGCACAGACAGTAATTCAAGGCCTCACCGCATGCACAGCTCTCTGTGTTCACAGGTACACTTGGAACATCTTACCCAGCCGCGTTAGCAATCCTTTGGCTGTTTTTTTCCCTCAATTTTATTTCTGTCGTCCATTAAATATATTTGCGTTACAAAACAAACCCACGTATTGTGAATCTACAGTTACGGGATTGGTCCTCCCCCACCGCAGTGCCGGGGCGGTGGGACTACTTTGCACGTGGAATGGGCGCTCCATTTCGGGATTGGGTTCCATTTCGATAAATGTGATTATAGAGAAGCCTGTCTCAAGCCAGAAGAGGGTAAAAAGCAGATAGACAAACATAAAAACAACATTGTTTAAAAAAAGGAATTAAAACAGTCTGTGGCGGGAGGGGGTGCGGCCAAGGGGGGAACGGAGACTGGTCTGGAGGTACTTGAGCACTCGGCGGAGGCCTCGTCTCCCTCACACGCAGACGCACACCCTGTGCGTGTCTGGGGGCAAGCGCACTGCCAGGACTGGGGGTGGGGGGGGTATTCCGGGAGCGACAAGGTATAAAAGAAAAGGCCAGCCTTACCCTCATCCTTGCCATAGGGTGAGAGAGAGAACGAAAGAGAAAAGGTGAAGAAAGAGGGGAACGGAGTGGGGAGGATGGCCCGAGATGCGCTACACAACAATGATGGGGGACGGGGAGGGTCTTTCACGTAAAAGGAGAGGACGTGCGGTTTGGGGAGTCAGTCCCGGAGTGCTGGTATGATCCCAGGAGTGGACCCCAGCAGGGAGGCAGGCCTCCTCACCATCCTCCTCCTGTGCTGCCCCCCCCGGACCCACAACCTGTCTTCCTCACAGGTAGAGCTCCTTGGACATGATGTGCTGCAGCTTCTCGCTCAGCATCCGGAAGCTGGGTCGCTCCACCGCGTTCAGGGTCCAGCACTGCTTCATCACGTCGTAGACGGCCGGCGGACAGCCGTCCGGGGCGTCCATCTTGTAGCCCTTCTCCACCCGAGGCACCACTTCCTTCAGCGGCTACAGGAGGGGCACAGCAGTGGCACAGTGACTCCCGCCAAATCGCCTCATGTTACAAACTGCGGGCCATGCCGGCACCCGGCAAACGCAAAGGCTGCCATCCACCCCTCCCGAGGAATTTGGCTGCAGCGGCCAGATGAGAGACACGGCTCCAACTCCCACCCCACACCGCACCACACAGCAACTATAATTAAAGTGATCACTAAACAACGCAATTTAAATATCAGCAAAGCAAATCGCTAAGCATCCTGCCAACAGCTCCCACCAGCTGCACGCTGTCGCTCGGATCCCAATGACTATTTAACAGACCAGTGAAGCAACTGTGACAAGCTTATGGATCCTCTGATAACTGGAGCAAGGCTGCCCTCTTATGGAAGGATGGTGAAAAATTCAGCAGGAGGGAAACAAAAAGGGTAAAAACCCAGGGCGCTCGGCAGCTATACTCACAATTCTGGGGTAAGGCACACGCCCAAAGGAATAGATTTCCCATAGCAGAATGCCATAGCTCCACACATCCGACTTGGTGGAGAATTTCTGTTTGGGGAGAGAGAGAGGGAGAGAGAGAGAGAGAGAGAGAGAGAGAGTGAGATAGGGAAAGTGAGAGACAGAGGTTACAAGTGAAACATAAGGCCTTGACCACACTGGTGCACTGGTACACGCACACACACACACACCAGCAGCCCATACCTTCTCCCTGAGGGCCTCGGGCGATGTCCACTTGACAGGCAGCTTGGCCGTGTCCTGCGTGGACGACGCCTCCTTGGTCAGGCCGAAGTCGCTGACCTTGGCGATGTTGTCCTCAGACACCAGTACGTTGCGGGCGGCCAGGTCTCTGTGCACAAAGTTGTTGTCCTCCAGGTATTCCATGGCCTCGCACACGTCCCTGGGGGGGCAGAGAGAAAGAGAGAGCACTATGCAATGGAATGGGCAGACCGCAGCGTCGACATCAGGCAGGAGCAGCATGACGGCACCACTCACAGGGAGAACTTTAGGAGACACTCCCCGCCCAGCACGGTCCGACCTCGGGAGCGGAGGTAATCTACCAAGCTGCCCTGAGGACAGAGAGAGAGAGAGCACACGCTTAGCTGGCACAGGGTCACGGCCAACCAGGAGGGGGGTACAAAACGAGGAAACACTATGGAGGGGACGCCAGGCAGCCACAGCTCAGCCCTGCCGTGTTCAGCTGATGGACAGCTTAGCCGGCACCCGATTGTGGCGTGGCGGACAGCGTGTGAGAAGGCCGAGGACATGAGGTGTCGCCAACCTTGGCCATGTACTCGGTTACGATGTAGAGGCTGCCGTTCTCCTCGAGGATCACGCCCAGCAGCTGCACCAGGTTATTGTGGCGCAGTTGCCTGCACGGGAGAGGAGGAAAATCGGCAATAGTGAGCTCGCTGTCAACACTCCTCCACCTCTGTCCCACCGGCTCCAAGTGGGGCCAAAACGGAAAGGACGACACCTTGTCGAGAGAGGGAACGCGAACTCACGTCATGACGGAGGCCTCGGCGATGAAGGCCTGAGCGGTGGCGTCATTCTTGATGCACTTCACTGCCACCTTGGTCCCTCGGTAGTCGCCCACCATCACATCTGCGAGGAGTGAGAGAGACGCTCAGTGCCGTCCTGACTACGCACACATGCCGGCGCCCCCCGCGACACGGCCCGGCAAAACCCCGTGCAGGCGGCTGAGAGGCAGACCTCCGAATTCCCCTTTGCCGATGGTCTGTAAGAGCTTCAGCTCCTTCCGGCTGAGAGCCCAGCCACCTGCAGGGAGGCACAAGAGGGGTCAGAGGGCCGGCCTCAGCGGCAGCATTAGCAGGCTTATGGAACTGACTGACTGCGGTCGGCACGTAAATACTACCCTGGCTGCACAACGACAAATAAAAGGAGGGTGGGGTGAAGGTAAACTTTAAAAGTGACAGCCTCCAGTTTAGGGCAGAGGATGTCAGCCAGTTAGTCATGGTGGGGGGTTACAGAGTGACAAACAGTGCCGATGGGGGGTCTCACTTCTGGAGAATTCGTCCTGGGCTGCTACTGTCCCCTCCATGAGCTTTGGCTTGATGAGGCGGGTGCAGAGGCCGTCAGCATCTTTGGTGTAATGCTGTGGACAGACACAGGGAGGCGCCAGTGGCCGAGTCATTCGACTGCACATTCCGAGAGGAGACGGGGAGAAATAAAAAGCTTGCATGAGTGCCGCTGAAATGCACCGTCACCACCCCACTACCACAGACGGCAGAAGCTCCCACACTAGGGGAGCAGCCTTAGCACCAACGCTGTGAATCCACTCAAGGTTAAACATGGCTTGGAACGTATGGTCACATGAATTAATAGCATCAAGAGAGTATTTCACACGTAATATTAACAGCTTAACATTTCAGACAGCAGTACCTAATATAGCCTATTAGGGGGCAGCATAAGTCAGACTGAGCACTACACCAGAGCCTGCAGACACCCCGAGAAAAATGGCAAATGATTTTCACTGAAGCTATGCCAAAGTAAAAAAAAGAAAAGTCTCTCCCATGTCTCACAGAGACAGATATGGGAAGAGGGTGATGAGTACAGAGAACTTCTCTCGTTAAATTATCTAGAAGCTGGCTGCACGCTTCCTCTTAACCACTTCCTGTTCAGTACCGGTTCCGGGAACAGCAGCACGGCCTCCGGCACGCTATCGCTACTTATTTAAACTTCTTTATCAGCAACACAGCCTTATGCAACAGACTTTTTGCAATTGTGTAGTTTTGAACAGTTATACAGCTGAAATCCTAAGCAAGAGTCAAGTTCCGTACAACTGCATTTCCCTTTCTGCGATCCCACCCGGGAAGTGCACTTCCTTAGCCGCCACTGGCTGGTTCTCCTGAAAATCCAGAGGGGTAAATGCGTAGCTGATTTACGACGACTTCCAGGCCCCCCTTCAGCATCAGAGCAGTATCGCTCAAAAACTGCATGGGTAAAGACGTAGACTGAAAGCAGTGAAATCATTTTCTCCCACTGGAGTTTGGGTGGAGAGCAAAGCAGAGACAGGCTGGCTGAAAGGAGAAGTCCCACGGCTGGGAGATCCTTCCCAGGGCCATGTGGAGCTGTGACAGGCTGTCCAAAGCCAAGAGAAAAATGCAAAGAATGTCACAAGAAAAATTATTACAGAGGAGGGATGGGGTCTCAGGAAGGGACGGGGTCCAGTGGGACAGAATACAGAAGAAGCAGCCAGAAGCAGGCTGGGAAGAGAGGAGACTCTGCAGACATGCCTACTGCTGACTCACCCTCAGGTGTCTCAAGGAACAAGATCATTTTATAAGATAGTCATAAGCAGCGATTTTTATCCATGCAGACAATAGCACCAAAGCATCCAAGTTCCTTTAGCTACTGAATTTCGTACATTAGTTAACACACGTCTAAATGCACCCATAAGTGGGGCCGTCATTGGGATTAGTGTCATAGTTGTTACAAAAGCCTAAAAACGGAGACCACCTACATTTGCATTCTCAGATTATTATGTATTTATACATAATATAATGAAAACAATTTGGAGCACATTACTGTAATGAAACAAGAGTAAATGGTATCAACGTTCATCTAACCTGTGCTTATCATGAAATATTTTTCACTTGAAGTTAAACCAGTCCTGCCATGGAGGAGGAAGGAAGCCACAAAGGTGAAAGCACAAAAGGGGAAAATAAACGACCAACAGCTACAGCAACGGGCTTTGCTCTCAGTTGCTGAATGAATCACTAGTCATTTAATCAAACTCAGTGATAAAAATCACAATCCTGAAATGCTTTCTACCATTGACGGTGTTATGTATTCCCCTGATCCTCTCTCTCTAGCTTTATTCAGATCATTTAAAAGTGAAGAAATTGCTTTTCCCCCAGTGCTAAGATTCCTAAAATCTGACTGGAAAGTGCCTCACAATGTACTTTGGGGTGCTTCACCTTCTATTGATCCCCACCTCTCTTGCACCTTCAATTTCGTTGTTCCTTGCAAAAGTGACAATGACAAAGATTTATCTTCTCATCTCTTGCCGCTTCTCTGTCGACATTACTGGCTCTTTCTATTCAGTAGGATGTGCTACGCTAAACACGATCATTTCACATCCTAAGCCATCAAACTGTCCAATAAACGAGGGCTGCACGATATCGCATCGTGATATACTTGTGATTATACAGTGCATGTGCAATAATCACCAGGTCTTTAGATAATGTGCAAAACATTTGTCTAGAAGCCAGCTTTTCAGTACTATACGGGCATTTACTTACGCCCACAACTGGGTAAGCAGCTTAGTAGTGTGCCTAAAACATTAATGAGATGCGTAATGCCATCATGGAAGCGATAAGCACTGAAGTGGCGGTTAAGAACGGGACAGCTCAGCACCCACGTCATCTTTTAAAAGAAGAGGTTGTGGATAAACAAGGTAAAAGGATGTCTGAGTTGTGGGGGTACTTTTTTGCAGTTTAAAGTACTACACTCTATTAAACATAATGATATGCTGCATTCTGACAGATAGCTAATATTTCAGGCATACCAGTAATCTGCTTACCAAATTGTGGGCGACCGTAAATGCCCGTATAGTACCAAAAAGCTGGCGTCCGGACAAATGTTTCACGCATCATCTAAAGCCCAGCTGATGATTGTGCATGCGCCATATAATCGCGACTACATCGCAATGTGATATTGTGCAGCCCTACCTTACACCCACTTCCAAACACTTCTTTAAGTCACTTTTTAGCATCTTTGACTCCTGCTGAAGACTGCCATAATAAAAAAAAAACTCATTTACCAATAAAGTAAAATCTTGACAAATCTTACAATCTCTCCTTAGTAAGATACTTGATAAAAATTAACCACTCAACCCCTTTTCACCGCTGAAATTAAGAAATTTCACTCAACCATGTCTTATTCAGTGTTACATGTTCTATGTGTCACTGCTGACAGCAGAAATATTCTGTGTTCTGCAGTTGGATATTAGTACAGCCGCTGACAACTAATCACAATGTTCTGCTAAAGTACATAAATGAGCTGCATTTAGTTTAGGTCATTGATCATGGAAAGGACAACATTGTGCAAAAATCTTTGGCAGTAATAGAAACTGTTTATAGCCATTTACCTAGGTAGTAAGTGTATATTTGTCTGGGCAAAAAACAGAACACACGAAAATAACAATACAAAAATTAGCAAGAATTTGTTCTGTTCTCCAAAAATGACTAGTATCTTGCTGGATGGCTAGAACACCAGCGCTTCAGTTCCCAAACCTCTTCCCAAACCATTCCATGTATACGTACAACTTCAAATTTCACCACCAGTTCAAAATGAAGAGAACTTTTGTAAACATTTTTCTAAAATCTATATTAAGTCCCTCAAAGGATCAGCTTAGCTACTACTAGATGGTTGTTGCAAATACTGGAATGACTTTAGGAAAGGTTTTGAAATAGCCAAGCTGATACTTTGAGGGACTTAATATAGATTTTAGAAAAATGTTTACAAAAGTTCTTCCTCATACCTGGTGGTATGAAATACAGTTCCTAAGGTATGCTGGTGGTAACCATAGCTACACCTGTGACCCATGAAGCTCTCTCACAGTCACATGCCGTATATCACAGATAAATATGCAGATATTAATCACGACCAAAAATGCTTCTCTTTAGTTCACCATTTTCGTTCTGTATTCCTAATTGACTTTTTCGCTTTAGTTAAGAAATTTGTCATCTTCCTCCAACCACAGACCGTTGCAAACTGCACTGCTACAGCTGCACGATAACACGCTGCACTACGGAGAGAGCCATTTACAGACCGATTTAAGTGCAGCTAGGATTACACAATCCCCTTAATTAAAGCTAATCCTCCTTACATCGTTTTCACAGAAACGCAGGCACAGCTATGTCACTTTACATGAGAACCCGTGACCTTGCACTGACTGGTAGTCAGGGAGTGTGATGCCTCAGTGATGGACAGTGCTGCAATACCCCATTCTCTGAGACACACAAACAGGTTTGTATTCATATCACTGTGGGGACCATCCATTGTTTTCTACATAAAAAACCCTAATCCCAATTATGATAATTGGGGATAGCCTGCTCACCTCCACGAGCTGCATGAGGTTGTTGAAGTACTCCTCCTCGTCAATGGTGAGTTTGCCGTCATGGTAGATGATGCGGTAGTGCTCCACCTTGCCCTCGCAGCTGACGCACAGCGTGTAGTCCCCAGGGTAGTTGGTGCTCTCGCGCACCAGGTACAGTCCGGTCTCTGGAGGGTACAGCAGGCGCTCGGCCTGATCACGGGTGATCTTTCCATGGAACCATCTGGAAGAGGAGATGGAAGTGTAAGGCACAAAGCACACAAACCCGAACATGAAGACTGCAACCAATATCCAATTTTTGCATGCTGTCTAACACTGCATGTGTTCACAGCAGTTTCACAGGGGTCAAGG
Source organism: Petrocephalus sullivani (assembly GCA_026780845.1). Lineage (NCBI taxonomy): Eukaryota > Metazoa > Chordata > Actinopteri > Osteoglossiformes > Mormyridae > Petrocephalus > Petrocephalus sullivani. The sequence continues at coordinate 166,454 of JAODKM010000020.1, read as the reverse complement.
ACTTCCTGAGAACCATGAACTAATGCACTAATATCACAACACACCTAGTGAGGAGCTTATGTATATCAAATGCAAAAAAAAAAAAAAAAAAAAAGCAGTTCAGTTGCGGTATGGTCTGCATGTCTTCACCCACCAAGCAGGCAGGGGGCATGCCTGAGTCAACTGACATCCTGCTCCCTTGAGCTTCACCCGTGGTGCTGCAGGGGAATCACCTATGCGAAAACAGGAAGTGCTGCAGAATGCGATGGAGCGGAGCCCCGAAAACCGCCACGACAACAGGAAGGCTGCAGAAGTGCCCAGCGGCCTGCAGCCATGCCGGAGCGATGCGCGCCCATGGCCGGGGTCATCGGAGCCTGCCCCTTTCCGTGCCTCCATACGGGGCGAAGGGCAAAGAGAGTGAGACCCCTGGCCTGCTGCCTCGACCCCTCAACCTGTTTCTGTTCTCTTTTACAGTAACAGGGCTGTTCAAATCGTTTCAACATTGCCTTGCTTAAATATTTAAATCAAATCAATATTTACACTTAACCACAGGGGTTACAAAGTGCTTTACAGGCATTTTAAAAGAGAAATGAATTACCATAAGCACAAAAACAACCTTAACAAAATACTACCAAAAACGTTTTCTCAGTAGTGACCCCAACCTCATTGGAGACTAGCACGTAAAGAAAAGGCATACCCAGTTAAGCTAGGAGGAGCTAGAGATGTATGAGCATTAAAAAATGTTTTAGTCAAAATGTAAGACTAGGCTTTCCCACCAGATCTCATTTTCACACAGCTGCTCTTGGAGTGCCAGACACGGCCACCAGGGGGCAACTCCAGCAGAGAAAAAGGTCACAGCAGTCAGTTATCAGAGTAAACTGATGAAAGGCCTTCGCTACATTTATTAACAGCGATACTGCCTTGATCCAAACTATAAACATGCCCCACAGCTCAGCACACTTGAAATATGACTCCCTCACAAAATCATTTTACTTGTATACATACAGCTCGGGACAACATGTTTCCCCCCCAAATACCAGCGTTACAGCATCCTAACTATGCTCACTCTGGTCCTAGCAGAGATGCACTTCCAGCTTCTGAGGGTACAAACCCACCCTAGGTCTGTAATTCTCAACCCAGTCCCTGAGGACCTGGAGGGGAGGGTTTTGGGTCCGTGAGGATTGTGTTGAGAACCACTGCCCCGGGTACCTAGAATAAATCCCTGCATACACTGCCGGTGATGACAGTGCTCTTGGAGCTACTCAGTCCTAGCCCAGTAAGCCCAGTCTATCCTGAGCAGCTTCAAGAGACACACCAAAACACAAGAATGGCATCAGCCATCAGCCCGCACATGCACGAGCGCGCACATGCACACAAAGGCGAATATGCACGCGCACGCACACGCACGAGCGCACATGCATGCACATTTATAATTATGGGAAAAACCCTAATCCCAATCACAACACCCTCAACCCCTACACCCAGCCTACTTTAACCGTAAGTAACCAAGCATAATACAAGAGTTTGGCATTTTAATATTTTTGTTCACATTTTTTTATAAAATGAAGTCTGAAGTAGTGAGGAGTGGAAAAATGACCTTACTAGTCACGTTTCTGAGGTCCTTTGGTCCTCACCAATACAGCAAAACCTGTATACATACACAGAGGTGTGCACACACACACACACACACACACACACACACACACACACACTTACGGCATAAGGCTGAGTTTGCCCCCCGACTTGACGCCTTCCCGTTTCTGGACGTAGTTGGCAGGGATTGTTCCCTCCCTGCCCACTGGGTTCTTGGCTTTGTACCAATTAGGATCCTGAAGAACAAACCAAGTCTTATAACAGGCACCTCTAGAACCAACGGAAACGATGCTCTAAAGTGCTCCACCACCACACACGCGAGCGCCGCTGTGCTCCCAGATTCCATAAGGTGGAACAGTCGCGACAAAGTGTACAACTGAGACCCAACGCATCACCTGGCCCAGTCTGTTATGTTCAGTCGCTTTAATTATAGATCACAGCTGCCGAGCACAAGAAAGTTCTGCAATTGGCTGACACAGCCTGACAAATCAGACCTCCTTATTTAAGCTCTTGCTCGCCGAACAAGCCATTAACAGGCTTTCTGTTTCCATGGCAACAGTAGCTCGTTACCTTAGTGACTCCAATGATGGTTAAGACATCCCCCTTGCTGAAGGGCAGGTCCTGGTCTGTGGCACCCTGGAAGTTGTACTTGGCGACGCACTCTGTGCCGGCCGGCCATGTTGTCTGGGGAGGTGGGGACAGAGACTGTTCAAGGAGGGGTCCAAGGTGATGGACACAACACCAGCAGGAGGCACTGGGAAGAGTACTGGATTTCCTGTTAGCTGTTTCTTTCTGGTTTAACCCCAGTAACTCTCTTAGAGGGGCTGCAAGCAGGACACCTGCTGACCTCAAAACCACAGACCTCTGGGTGCAGGTCCATGTCCTTCGTCAACACATGTGCCTGTACACTTCTTCAGGGAGCAACAACAGCAAAAACAAAACACATGAGCTGCTGCCCTTGAACCCACGCCCAATCCGGTAAGCAGGCCGGCAGGCAGGGAGCGGGGCTCTGGGTAAGGCCATTCGCACCTGCAGGCTCACACAAATGCTATTCAAATGCATTCAAAGCGGAGGCCGTGATAACGGCCTAGCATGAAGGGCGCTCTAAGGAACGTATTGTTCCACCAGGTCCTGCCAGGCCACCGGGCTGGGCCGGCCAATGGCAGCACCAGCACTGATCGGCGAGCACGTGCACCAGATGGGTAAACTGATAATGCTTGCGACCCAGGAGGATTCAGTGGCAGTCAGTTGTAACTAACAGCAGTGCTCTGTCTAGACATGGCCGCTGCTCAGACAGGGAACCGTACGGTACCATGAAAATGCCGGCAGGGTCAGCCTCTGGGCAGAACCGTTGCCCCTGTGGGGTTTCACTCATCAACACATCACTTTGGTATTTTGCAGTATGCAGACTTGGCCCTTACATCCAGCAGAAAGGCTTCTTACTTGCCCAGAGCGTATACACATATACCTGTCCCCCAAAGACCCTGTCCTTATTCACAGCCAAAACAGCCCCTTTTGAATGCTGCAAAAATGTTGTAAAAATGTGTGCAAAAAGGTGCAGAGCCTTCGTGAAGTTTCAATGTGCCTGTACACTTCTTCAGGGAGCAACAACAGCAAAAACAAAAAAGAAGAATTCAGATATGCAAATGTTGTGCCATTTAGAGACCAAAATGCCAGGTAGAGATGTATATCAGCTCCCTCTAAAAAAAATAAAAAATCAAAGCAGCCACACAATAGTGACGAGTGGCAATTCAGTCTAGGCAGGGCACATGGTCGGCATCTATCCAATCTATCCTGAGGGAGCAGCAGTCCTCACCTGGACCCCAGACATGCTGATGGGGCTGGGGGTAGCAGGTGTCCTCTCTCGAGCGTCACAGGTGAGCCTGTACCATCAGAGCCAAGGAGCTGGAACGGACGGGGCAGGAGGGGCCCACACTGGGAAAAGGGCACCTGCAGGAAAACAAGAGCAGAGGCCGGCTCACTTACTGATGCTCCCACGCTAACGGCCCCAGTGTGTGGAAAGCGAGCCCTGGGCCTGCAAAACTTTGGAAGGCAAACTAAACCCGGACAACTCCCAACAAGACACTACCAACAACCACACCATTTTCACCTCATATCCTGCGACCAGTGAAACGCCGTGTCTTTACGTGAGAACATTCTGCACAGTGCCACATGCAAAATTGCCCCTGCAGAACAGTGGGCTGATTTCAGTAAACTGTGCGGATACCATCTGGTACAGAGCAGGTCAACGTTTTATTGCGGTTTCGGCGGAAACATGTCCAGGGGGACCCAGAGTCGTCGTGTTTTCAGCCTTCAGCCCGATGCAGTCTCACCGGCCACCCATGTCATGTCACGCGTGCAGGAAGCCCAAGAGACGTGCTGCCACATCACTCGGACGTGTTTAGGGTCCATGCGACGTTATGGCTGGACACGGGAGTGCTGCAGTGGCTCTAGGGCAAACTGCAGCCTCACGGGCGTCATGTCATATCCGAAAACTTATCGGGAAGTAACTATTTTTATTTATAAAAAAAAAAGACAGGAAGCAGCTGACGCAGATTTTCCAACACCACAGACAGGAAGCAGGCCGGAGGAAGAGTGATGTCTCTATGAAGCCCCCTCAGATATGAAGGCCATGCAGCCTCATCGTCAGCGATAACATCGATGTCACAGTTTTCATTCTGGAAGGGAAGGTGGTCGACTGCACAGCAGACAGGCCGCCAAGCAGAGCGGGTGGGCAGGCAGGCAGAATGCACCCAGCTGCAGAAGCCAGCGTGTGTAAGCCAGCGTGTGTAAGCCAGCGTGCAAACAGAAAGCCGTCTAATGGCAGACTGCTGCAGAGCAGTATGCAAACCAGCAGGGCCCGATTTAGCAGTACTGGTACGGCCGAGGTCATGCAGCTCCGGCTCTGCCACACACCACTTACGAGCAGCGTGTGGGCGGGCGGGAGGAAGCTGCGGTGCCTCTGCAAAGGAACGTCAGAAAAGAGGAACCGGCTGCTGTACTTCCAACCTCCACCTCAGCAACGGTGACGGGAGCTGGAGCACAAGATGCACAAGAAGGAGAAGGGCCTTCTGGCTGGACCACATTTACAACACACACACACCGAGAAGGGCAGACAGAATGGCTGACTAGCACAGCCTGCTCTACATCTGAAAGTACACCGTCAGTCTACCTGCAGCGTTAAACTTGATGAGATGGAAGAGTCATTTCTCACTTTACTTGACAGTAAAATACTGACTTGTGGCTAGCCCAGTGCAACTCCTCAAAAAAAAACAAATTGTTAGGGTAAAATCTAATTTTGAAGGCAGAGAGCTGCCAGTCCATCAGAGCACATGGGCAGACCGGCGGGCGGATGCACGCACACATGCTCGCACACATGCTCGCACACAGGCTCGCACACAGGCTCGCACACAGGCTCGCACACAGGCTCGCACACAGGCACGCACACATGCTCGCACACAGGCTCGCACACAGGCACGCACACAGGCACGCACACAGGCACGCACACAGGCACAGACAGACAAATGCATACCCTTATGGAATGCTTCCACAGACATGCCACCACAGAGCTGTATCGATACGAGGTACAGACACCAGCTTTGGTACTTTGATATCAATACAAATTCAATACTGAAATCAATAATGTAAAACATTTATTTAAATATATTGCTTTGGAATAAACAGAACTAATTACGAAATGAACCAATACATTTCTATAATGAAATTTTAACATTATCAGTGAAATATGCCAACTTAACTCCTTTCAATGCAGAGATTCTGATATTAATCTGCCCTCATCAATAATGCATTAATGATATAAATTTATATTTGTTCTGTCCGTGATTTAGCCTAACCTACTTTTCTTCACTGGAGAAAGGGATACGAAAGATTGGCATGTAGGCGAAACACGACTGTTGCGTTTGCGTCTCACTTTAGCCGCTAAGGCACATCAGCGCCATGTGTCTCATGTCTGTGCCCATCTTTAAAGCCCTTTTATAAATGGGGGTGGGCGACAGACTGAGGCCTCCTTGGGGGAGGTGTGTTGCCCCTTTGCAGCAGTGCTTTCATACTGGCGCTGTTACATCTGGGAATTCACCCTTTGGTTTAAAACCAAAATAACGGCCCCCCCTCACTTCAGGCCGCCTTGCTTATGAGCTGGACGCTGCCAGCGAGCAGCAGTGTCCCCCATCCTCCCTCTGTATAGCTTCTCCGCAGACATGTGAAATGAGTGTGACTCTGGCTCCCAAATGACAGATTCGGCATGTTCGCTACACTACAGAACATCTTTAAGTGTGTTTAAATGTGTGCAACGGGGATGGTAAGATTCACGTCGGTGCACAGCTATAAAAGCCCCGATTAAAAAAAGGTCTGCACCAGATACAATTCAGGATGAACTCAGGACACATTGTTTCCAACATATCTGCATCAGCAAAATGCAATAAATATAGATTAGTGAGTTAAATCATTATTTATTTAGATCACAACTGGTGTTATTAATGGTTTTCAGGCATGTCTTTTATCACACGTTTGCTTGAGACTAAGCTGTTGCATGCCAAAGCAAGCTCCGTTTTGTCTGTTTGTGAAGGTAAGATATGGCTCTGGGCTTGACCAGATACTCGGGGAATAAAATGGAGCCATCCGTTTGTTCAAACGTCAACACATGTTTGGTAATGAGCCGAATGGAAGTTTATTTGGTTCATTTAAGAGACTCTGATCAAATATTCTGTGGGTTTCAAAAAAGTCAAAATAAGCACTATGGGAATGTTAATTAGCAGAGGAGTTCTTCTGGGGCAAATATGTATAACAAAGCCAGTTAAATATTTTGTTGCATTTGCCCATCTTTTGTGTACATTGAAATGTTTCATTTGTGACTATTGTGCCTGTGAACTCATTCTTGTTTGTACGGAATAGTGAGGAAGAATCTACAATACCGGGGCGAAGTTTGTTTGGTTTTTTTCTGCTTTGCTATTTCTTTCCTTTACGTAAGAACATCCTTTTACGATATAGGCCTACAAGCAAATCTTTAGTTTCCTTTCTTGTTTAAGTCACACACACCTCCAGATAGGATGGATGAGTTTGGTCATGGTGCATACTATCACACTCCCCATGGTGTAAGAACACCTGACATCAGACTGTCACCACGGTTACTGCTGCTGTCCCAAACATGGGCCAGCACCTCCACCGCCGTGCCGCATCACAAACATACCGAAATAACACAGAGTGATGGGACAGTCCTGGGCCTGCCCTGTCCACCGGAATCAGACATTGAAGCAGTGCACGGCCAGGGTTACATTGATGCATCATTTTTAGTAGCGGCCCTAAACCTTTATTATTTAGAAATATGACCAACAATTTTATACGTACACCGTTTCCCGTTCTTCACTGCTGTCAGCGGCCAATTTTCCGTACGTCTCTCGACCAAGTCTCACACGAGGCGTGACCGGCAATGCACCGTATCGTGTCGAATCACACTGCATCACAATAGGGGCACATTGTATTGAAATAGTACGTACTTTGTGTGCGCCCTTTAATGTCTAATTAGATTGTTGGCAATGCATCAAGACGTGCATCACTAAGGCGATGCAATAGAGACACATCCCTAGTGTGCAATACGAACATACGACACAATTTAATCAAATATTAAAATTTGCAATGACAGAAAAGTCATTTAAAAATTTTTGCTGTCGCATTTCGAAATTGTGTTACTGTCAACTACACGCATGTGCAAGCATCCCCATCATCCACTTAGCAGGGCCTGCCCACCAGCCACCCCCGGACACTGAGCCAGTACCAGCAGGCCACACAGACTGACAACCAGGAAATGACAGTGTTCAATTAAAGGCCGCAATCGGAGACATCAGGATGCAAACACAAGCCAGCATTATGACTAGAATGTGTAAGTCACACACACAGATTACGGGCCCGAATATGGTCAGCCAGCGAAGAAGAACGGGATGAGCACATTTGTTCCCAGTGTCCCTAAGTGGCCAGGTCAGAGACTAAGGGGAGCATCTGATCTGTCATGTGAAGTATATCTTTCGTGGCATCACATGTTTAAAGTTCTTAAACACATTTCAGCATGCCATAAACGAAGAGCATACTCATATACAAGGCTCCCCAGCACAAGCAACGTGGTCTCCTATCAGAAACACATTTCCACAGCTGATCTCCTAATGGGCGAGATTAGAGCTGGAGGATGCGAGTGCTGCTGTCATTGTTAATTCTCTACAGCTGGTGCTACTCGTGAAGCTCAGGATTATCATGGTTTCAATCCTGATCATAACTGAGCCTCCTGTTAACATGGAGATGATCTGATCTAGACTTTTGTGCCTCTTTCAGCTTGGCATGGCAGCGACAGAAGAGGGAGCCTTCGGGCTCGAGCTCCGAATCACAGTCGGCCCATATCTTTCCTCAGGGCTCCTCAGCAGATCCCAGGAGAGGAGTGGTGCCAAGTTGCAGCCAGTGAGGCACATGCACTATTCGTCTCCATCTCAAGACAACGTGGAAGGGCTACAGCACAAGAACCAACAGGAGTTTCCAAGACGAGTCACACCACCCTAAGGGTAAACAAACATCCACTACCCACCATACTGCTATTCGAAAAGAGACAGCATAGAGTTATGGATGCCAAGAGAAGCTAACGACGGGGGCAGCTCCAATAGCGCAGACAGAATGATGCACGTATACATATTCGGGTGAGATGCAGACACAGGCCGCTAAGAGAAGTCTCTTCCTCAGCGGGCTTTCGCAGGCCTCAAGCCTGCCACCACTAAAGGTGGAGGCAGCTAATCTGACTGCTACAATCTAAAAATACACTGGAGATGGCACGAGGCAGGGTGCAGGAGAGAGAGGATTCCCGAGGGATGCTGGGGGGAACTAGCAAGAGCTGCCCAATGGGGGCCTCGTGAGCACCAGTTGCCGAGTTGACGTGAAGGGGGCCCGAGAGATCGCTGATGAAACACTGAGTAATGCTGAGGAGAGGGAGGTATGGGGTGGTTCCAGGACACAGGCACTCCAAGACAAAAAAATAAAATGATAATCCATGCCCAAACTGACTTGTAGATCATCGCTAATCTGGTGGGTGGAGCAGTGAATGGACCCACTGCCCCTACCATTGACATGTGATCGCAACCCCAGGTCAAATTCCCTGGGAAGAGAGGCACGTGCAGGAGAAAGATCTGTAGTTACATTGGAGGAAACGGGAGCGCGTCGGTGAGAGCGCATTGGTCGTAACTCGTCTAGCGCCGCAGTCCCCCTATAAACATTCCTGCTTACATGAGGACAGGACTGCCAACGATACGCATGTTATGGAGCTCTCTTTGCTGGCCTGAGGAGTGGGGCTTGGAGAGTGCCTCAGCACACTGGCCGCGGGAGGATGACATCAGCGCACAGGGAAGTGACTCCATGACCTAACATGTCGCGTGTGATGCAGAGCAACACACAACGGCGACAAAAAAGCCTGGACCGGTCGGAGCTCCGGCGAGCGCCAAGCCAACACCACACACTCAGCTGAACTTTATGATGCTCAATGAAACCCAACGATGGTCAAAACCCCCAAAACAAGCACTGGAGCTTTTGGACTTATATGTAACCAGAGGAACTCGTGAATTTCATTCTCAGGCGAGGTTTTTAATAGGATTCCAGCTGCCTGACTGCTGCACTGGGACTTTGGGAGGATGAGGACATACCATTGCTGCTTGCTGGGCGCGAGCCCCTTTTCAGATTGCGGACAAAGCGCGTCCTTTGTGCAGCCGTTCAACGCGCGGTGACCCTGCGACCTTGCTGGGACTCGCTGGCCGGCACCACGCCCCCACACCGCCGCTGGGACCTACTTCATGGGAGAACCCCAAGCCCCCACCAGAGGAGAGCAGAGGGGGTGAATGAGGAGGGTTTCCTCACAAAAGAGAGCGTTTGGAGATAATCTCTCAGCCTGTGGAGGGAGCTGACTGGGGGGAGGGATTAGCTCCTCATCCTGCGGCTCATTTCCATATACACAAAAGGGGGGGTTGATGGGATCCCACCAATCAGCGCTGGCCACACCTGCTCCACCATGTAGTATCCACAGCTCACCTCTGTAACAGTGATTCTAAGCAGGGATGCAGTTCTTAAGGGATAAGCACACTGTAAGGAAGCTTTGGTAAATATTTGTACATGACCAACTTCACATTTACATCTGTCAGAGGCCTGGGGAGAGATAGGGACGGCCTTGGGAACTTCAGCTTCATGCGAGTGGGGACATGCATCCCGTAGGGAGGTGGGGAGCTGATCAAGGTGGAGAGGGTAGATGCTGCTACCCCCACCCCCACCCATGATATGGAGGTTGATAAAAATGAAGCTCTTGTTGAGGTCTGAGAAACTCACGCGCCAATGAACACCTCCCCATGTTCAGCTCTCAGTGCTGAGCACCAGCCAAGTTTCGAAGTGCACTCATACATCTCTGACATCTCACCGAGCACGAGGGAGGCAAAGCCGAGCAGGCGCGTGGCAACCAAAGTCAGGGGCTGCGCTACTCGCTTTTAAACTGGCAAGACAATAATCCAGTTACAAACTGAGGTTTACTGGTGTGACTGGCAGTCGTCAATACATTAGTACAGGCTTTGAAGAGAAAAGCCCTCATACGGGTACGGCTTCGCCTCAGAGAGCGAGACGCGTCAAGAAGTACAACAGCCACCCAACTCCACAGCTACACTACACTGCCAAAAATACTGCAACACCCCTCCAAATCATTGAATTCATGTGCTCCAATCACTTCTGGCCGCAGGTGTATAAATCAAGCACCTACACATGTAGACTGCTTCTACAGATATTTGTGAAAGAATGGGTCACTCTCAGGAGCTTCAAGTGTGGTACCGGGATAGGATGCCACCTGTGCAATAAGTCCATTCGTGAAATTTCAATAGCTACAGACCTCCAAACTTCTCTTAATTCCAGTGAAAGGAACTCTTAATGCTACAGCATACAAAGCCATTTGGACAATTTGATGCTCCCAACTTTGTGGGAACAGTTTGGGGATGGCCCCTTCCTGTTCCAACATGACTGTACACCAGTGCACAAAGCAAGGTCTACAAAGACATGGATGAGCGAGTTTGGTGTGGAGAAACTTAACTGGCCTGCACAGAGCCCCGACCTCATCCCCGTCGAAC
>JAODKM010000020.1:130824-148131 GCA_026780845.1 Petrocephalus sullivani | reverse complement strand
GAGGAGAGGAGCCACTGTGTCAGAGAGGAGAGGAGCCGCTATATCAAAGAGGAGAGGAGCCGCTGTATCAGGGAGGAGAGGAGCCGCTATATCAGGGAGGAGAGGAGCCGCTGTATCAGGGAGGGGTGGAGCTTCTGGATCAGAGAGGAGAGGAGCGGCGGGGTCAGAGGGGAGGGGAGCGTCTATGGCAGAGGGGAGGGGGGTGGCTGTGCTGGGGTACAAGCATTTCCTGCGAGGGATGAAAGGCATTTGAAGCAGCAGGAGCAGTCGCCATAAAAGTGGCGAGGTGGAGAACAGCACTTCCTGTTCATCTGTCACACAATCCCGCCCCCTCACACTAAGGACCCGAACCCCTGGCACAGCTCAGCACCTAAGCTCACAAGAAGTGAGGCCAAGATGTGGCTCATGAAACTGTGCTTTTATGTCCCATGCTGTCTGTGAATAAGATTCGGGTGCTCGACATGGGGCCACCAATGGATTGCTTGCTTTACAAGACAGGAACAACCTCCTGCAAAAAAGACGACAACGCACTTCCTGCAGCATTACATCATCTTATCATTTAGTTACCTAGCAACCACTGTCTTCAGGGTGACTTCAGAGTGGGTGAAACAACATATTCTCTTCTTTTCCCATTCATGCCATAATACTTGTGCCTGAAAAATACAGCAGATTCTGCAATGCTGAAATTAATGACAGCTTGCATACCTTAAAGTTGTTAAGTATCATAACAATGCTGCAGGTTGCACACCAGACATCTAAGCCAAATCAGCTCTTACAACATTCCTGATACATTTAAAATCTAGCAGGCAAACTGCATGTGATACAGATCATTTAGCAGGCAGCAAAGCACTATAGTCATACACTATCAAGTCATCTAAAAAAGCCGAATATTCGAATCAAGGTTATCAGAGCACTAAGGTCTAGCATTTGAAAATGACCCAGCGAACAGAACAGACCACATGTGGTTCCTGGATAGGCCAGTGTGTACTCTGCAGGATACAAAATACAGATGAGCTAGTTCCCAGCTCATTTGAGGCTCAAGTCTTTGTCTTAACCCAGAGCAAGCTCCTCACTCACCTCCTTCTTCCTCCAGAGCTGTCCTTTGCCCTAGTCCATCTTCAAAGCATCTGCCTTTTCACTGGAGGCTTCCTCTGGGCTTCAATAAGCACAGCCTCCCGCACTGAGAGTTTCCCACCGAGCAGATGGTGGAGTCACCCACACCTCGGCCAACTCGGCTCAAGCAGGCCCAGGTGTTCGGGCTGGGAAGACCCACAGATGAGTCTCTTAAGAACACAGCTGGACTGGAGTCGCAGATTCACTTGGGCTCTGACGTGAGAAGGGAAGGAGTATGTGTCCCACTGGTGCTGACCTGCCCCAGGCCAGTGTTATGGGGAACACCCAATCCCCAAACCACAGTAGCAGACAGGACAGCCTGTGATGCCCAAGATCCACAACAACACAAAGCGGAAACTTCAGTTCTCACGCTTGCTTGAAACGTGACAAATACTTGGAAAAACAGGAGCAGAAGCTACAGCATTATTGGGAAGCACTTCTCCATACCAACTCCACTTCTAAATGGGGACTGAGGGAAAGGGCCACAAACAGAGTGTTTCGCTGCATCCTGCAAGATGCAACGAGGTCTCAGTTCAACGTGGAGCTCAAACTCAAAACCAGATTTAAATAGAGACAACAGCAGCATTGTGGTCGAACAAGTGAAGCATTCACAGCACGGCATCTCCGTCGAGAAGGCATACTGCGCTTCCGTCAGAAAAGAATGGTGGCCGAAACGCAAGGCAAGCGTGTGGCTCAGACCTTGTTAGGAGTCACACAAGCTGCCTCATTAAAAACAAGGCGAGCCGTAATACACTGGCAGGGCAGCCGGACAGACTTACAGGTGCCGGTGCAAATACGTGACCCCACGCCCTGCTGGCGCCACCTGCTAATGAGGAATATGTCTCTAGATAGGAGCTTATGATTTCAGAGGCTCAGCCTGCCCAGGACCCCTGATAAAGCAATGCCCACTACTGCAGGGCCCGGGGAGCGAAGGTCGGGTGAGAAAGAACACGAAACAGCCAAATGGCTAATAGCAGCACTGCGCTAATGAGGCCGATTGCGGCGGAAGGCGGTACCAGAGGGAGGCAGGGAAGATGCAGTAACTTACAGGCTGACAGGCCACAACCACAGAAAAGCAGCAAAAGCGGCTGGAATGCAGGGAAGTGGGGAGGGGGTGGGCTATCCAGGGCTCCTGTGGGAGCTTCATTACCTGATTAGAGACCAAAGAGGTGAGCAGAAGAGATGAGGCGGCCTATAAGGGGGGATGCTAGACTTCTCCCGGGGGACTGTGGGTGCACTCTAAGCGGCTACACCGTCTGCACACATCCACTTATCCAGTAACATCTGGGAGCCGCACTGGAGTCCATTAGAGATTGCAATCCCCCCACCCTGCATCTGTAACACCACACCAGCGCTGCCTTACACTTACAGTGCTCACACCTTCATATTCAAGCATGTAAACCAAGGGCAGTATCACAGGCAGAGAAGCGGCATAGAAAAATTAAATTTGAAGGAAGGGAAATCCCAAACCTGCAGCCTAAAGAGCCTAAGAAGCGGCCATTTTGCTCTTGCTGGACCCCTAACCCAGACAGCCGAGAGCAGGCACACATCGTTCCTACTGGCTGCTCTTGTACTTGTACCTATAGCATTGATCCCACTGTCAATATACAGATTTTGCTTGTAACAAATCGGTATCGGGGCTCAAAGAGGTAGTATTTATGATTTTAGTACATTACCTGAAAAAAAAAGAAAAAGGTAAGAACGGCTGATTAATCAGCCAATAATGAATTAAAAACTGGGTATTAGACGAGCTATTTGGGAATTTTTAAAAAGCACTGTACATAAAATCGTGTTGCATGTTAAAGATGTTTGGGAAGGATACCACACCCAGCACAAGTGACAACAGACTCATATCACACACGAGTTGAGCAGAAGTGACTCAAACTCATATCAGCAACAGAGGGAACCCCTGTGCAGGAGAGGACAGAGAAAGGCAGAATGGAAAAGTTTGAGTGGTGCAGCAGAGAGAAAACTGACACTTCGAAATGTGGCAACCACACTCATCTACAGCAAAATCAGGTTGTTTTTTTAAGGGGGGGGGGGGGGCAGGCATTCAAAAATAGAATAGAAGGAACTGCTGCCTACTTGCCTGCAAGCCACAATGTATAGCTTATTTCTTAATCATGGACATATCGACCATGCTCTAATTTAAAAATCACTTAGGAGAGCACAAATACTGGGGTTCTTTAAAAGGCACATCTCAAACTGTATTAGGAAGCTAAAGCGGATACAGGTCTTGTTCATCTCTCTCCAGCCCAGTCCGACATGGGCTGCAGGAGGAAGTGACCTTAGGTGGTCACAGCTTGTAATTCATCTTCCCCTCATTAATTCAAATCAGCTACACAAAACACAGAACTTTACTTGCCCAAGCACACCCTGGCATTTGAATAACTGGACACGGGAACCATCTCTCCACGTCGCAGCCAAGTAACTCAAATAGCGAGAAATTGCGAACTCACATCTGCAGATATGGGCCACACTGTGGTGAGACAGAGGACAGGCCCAACCGAGGTCTCGTATGAAAGAGGAAGTCTCAGAAACACGAATAACAACAGAATAACTGAAAGTAAATGGTAGCACAAAATGAAAACTGAATCCCTGATCTGCGCATCGACGGTGAGGTCGGCTGGAAGACACCATGAGCTGTGGTGCCGGGTGGCCCTAATGCAGGCTGGGTGAATATTAACTTGACCAGAACAAAACGAACAGTCCAGGCTCATCAGACACCCAATCACAAAGGGCCAGGACTGCCTTACTTCCTCCTTCACCTTTGAACCCAACATTTTAGCTACAGCCACACACCAGCTTCTCTTCAGCTGGTTGATCAGATACACGGTTACGGAAATAACTTGTGTATAGACCAGGGGTGGGCAATCTTATCCGCAAAGGGCCGGTGTGTATGCAGGTTTTCGGGATAACCCTAAGATGAGCTGTTAAAACCCATGTGTGAGAATTCTTCAGCCATTCAGTGCATACACACCGGCCCTTTGCGGATAAGATTGCCCACCCCTGGTATAGACGGAGGGTGAGAGGGAGGAAGAAAAAGAGCATCCCATTTGGCGTTCCTGCTGAGTGCGGGCTGGTCCAGCTGCGCTCACTGCATCAGCACCCCTCGTGTCTTGCCATTTCCAAACAGCTGCCTGCCTTTCCACCTGCTGAGCATGTGTGGCCCACTTCCCCATTCAGAACGTCATGCTCCACTGGGTTTCCCAAACCACCATGAGGAGACAGCACCCTCGGTGGACTGCCCAGGTGAATGCGTGGCAGCCACGGTACGACCAAAGACTGATTGGCTGGGTTTCTCAAATTCATTGCCCTGGCAGCTAGGAGGCCTTTATAAGGTCACATGCAAAAAGGTTCTCCAAAAAAAGTAATGCATACCTAATGCAAATTAGGCTCCACCTGACTATGAATAAGCTGGCAGAAGCTGTTCGTGAAAGCTCAAGCATTTTAATTACTGAAAACTAAGGGCATGTAATACCGCTCACACAAAAAGAACTGCAACATTAGTGCTCCATAAACACTGGACTAACAAGGAATATTTTTCAATTTAATCCACATTGCCTCTTTTGGAGCCCACTTTGTGCTATGACTAGGAAAATAAGATTTAATCTGTGACAGATCACTTCATTGAATCAGTCAACTACCAGATGAGAGAGACAAAACCACACTGAATATTCAGAACACACCCCCTCCCCTCCCCACACACAATACTAACAGCCCATTCCCACCCATCTTCAACAGCTTCATCCTGCTGGACCAGAACCAAACATGCACCAGCCCATACAAGCACCGGGCAGTATTGTCATGTGTACAGAAAACCCCCTTCTCCTCTGGACACGTGTGCTGGCAAGCACTCAGTGACACAACTTGGGAAGCAGCCTGTTCCTCCAGCCGCCGTTCAGATGGACCTCCGCCACTTCACTGGGCTCCATACATCAGCAACAATGCTCTCATTCTGCACGGCGGGTGAGGGGCGGCAGGCCAGGGGCTATCCTGAGGGCCCGGACAGCTGCTACTCTGACACACAGAGGGCAGACGCAGACTGTGCCACCCCACTCCAGCGGGCAGACCCAAGAATCCTCACCCCTCCCTCTGCCATCCAGACTGGCCCCATCCTGGCCATAACTAAGGCAGACCATCCTGTGACAATACCAAACAACAACAACCCCATCTCATCCAAGCTGTCAAATGACCTGGTGACCAAGGGGAAAGTCTGCTGGCTACACACAGCACTCTCAACACACTGCAATATGTATGTTAAATAAGAGTCTTCCTTTTAAGGCTACTGGAGATATAAAAATAGAACAAATCATTGTCAGAAGGCTGCCCTAATTGCAAGACCACGGTTTCCTTAACTGCAGTTGCAATTAAAAGATGTTCCTGCTAAGATGCACTGCTCAGTGAGGTAGGAGTGAAGTCAAATCAGACGCTCTGTTGAGTAAAACTGCAAGAACAAGGCACTGCAAGATCATTTTAGTCTATGCAATCATTTCACACGCTTCATGTATGACACAAGCAAAACCTGCGTTTTCTCCTCAAAGCTTAGTCGAACACTAACCCTAAATTCCTTTGCAGGTACCCTCAAACCCCATTTAAAAGAATGCCAAAAGCATGACCACCTCATTGGGATGCTCCAAGCCCACACCTGGTAAGCCGTGAGAGCGCATCCCGTAGGCTGCATGTTCAGTGGTCGGCTTTTAGCGGCGGGCTCTCAGGGTCAACAATCCCGCGGCAAATTCAGGAGACAGAAACATAACCGCGACTCACGGCAGCCGCGCGAAGAGAGAATAGCAGCGAAATGTCAAGTTTTACGACTTCCTCTTCGTGCCCAGCTTTGGGAAAGAGGTCCCCAAGCCGCACAAAGCCGCGGAGGAGCCCGCCGCCCGCCATGCATTACACATCACATCTCACCTCACCTTACGGCACCGCGCACATGCACCGGACTGCAGACAGCACGCGCTAATAACACCCCCCCAATAACGCAAGCACGCGCACCGGCCCGCGGGACCCCCCCAAAGGCACGGCGCGCGGCCGCGGTGCCCGTGTCCCCCCCCCCGGGAGAGACACACCTTCCGAACGGGGGGAAGCGGCTCCGGCGGCGGGCGGGCAGGACGGACAGACGGCCGGGCCGGGGGAGCAACGCCCGCACGCTGGCGCCGAAGCCCGGGACACGGTACCGACGGAAGGGGCCGCCCGCCCCGGCAGCTCGCGTAGCCGCCGGTAATGAGGCGGCGACCGGGGGACGCGCACAAAGGCGAGCGCAGCCCAGAGCCGGAGCCGTACCTCCGCAGAGCAGGAACCGGGACGTCGCAGCCGCTCCTCCGCGGCGCTCACTCCATCCGGCGGCCGGGCCTCACGGCGGCGTCTCGGCGGCTGGCGGGGGTGCGGAGCGCCGCTCGCCTCGCCTCGCACGGCGGCTGGCCGGGCGCCCGTCTTCCGGCCCCCTTTCCTCCCGCGGCGCGGCTCCGGGCGCTCGGTTACCGGGACACGGACAGCTAGGCGGACGCGCTCCCCTGCATGTGCGGCGGCCCGACGCTTCCCGAACGCTTCGCCCCCGCTGCTCGTCTCACCCTCCGCAGGCCCGACTAAAGGAAACCCCCCCCCGCCGTCTCC
Organism: Petrocephalus sullivani; assembly: GCA_026780845.1. Taxonomy (NCBI): domain Eukaryota; kingdom Metazoa; phylum Chordata; class Actinopteri; order Osteoglossiformes; family Mormyridae; genus Petrocephalus; species Petrocephalus sullivani. The sequence continues at coordinate 141,402 of JAODKM010000020.1, read as the reverse complement.
GCTCTGCTCGGGGGGCCGCACTGCGCATGCGCGCCGTCATGGCAGCCGGGAAGGCGTGCGCCGCGCGGAAACGCGGGGTCCGAGCGCCCCCTTTTGGGGATGAGAAGGTACTACATGCGCCTTTGCTTTGGGTTAACCTCGGCTAATCTGTACCAGCCTTCCTTCACTTGTCGCGTGGAGGCAAGTCTTTTTTTCCTGCAAAGAGCCTTTCTTAGATATGTTAATTACCTGTATCTTGAGGGTTCCCCCCCCCCGTTTCATTTTAGTGATAAATGCCCTGGTATATTGACATTTTCACGAAATAAATCGTATACTCCTCCCACTAAATGATAAAAATTGGTATTCGCTAGTGACATACACATATTGAAAACGAGATAAGCACGCAATTCCTTGCGAAATTAAAACCATTCGTCGATAGACTCGAGATGTCATAGATGCCATGGTACTGATTTTTACTTATAAAAATTCCGATCTCAGAATGGATGTGGCTATTGGTTGTTCCAGCCAATCCAGCCGACAGAGTACTAAAATAACTGTCCAACATAGCCCCGGGATAGATCGGGAAACAGGAATTAACATGTAAAAAATATAGACGAAAAACATGTATGTTCGACGGTGACTTAAATGTCACTTCAGAGGGTTACAAGACGTCGCTTTCCGAAGCATGTGTCGAATGGCCAGAAGCGTTTACTTCTGCCACCTAGTGGAGAACATGCGTAACTGGCAGAGGAACACCGTAGTGAATTGTGTGACACAGACAGGCATGAGAGGTTAGACACCAGCAAGGAACGCAAATATCAACTCCGGGAACAGAATACCTTTATTTGGAATGGAACTCCAAAAGAGGCTCCATAATGTTCAGAAACACTGATTGGACCCCCCCCCCCAAACATTTATTCACAAACGGTTCACATGCTTCTTCCATCTGACAGAAAGGCCTGGAGCAAACACATCCCTCACCAGGTTCATGAGGGACCCCCAAATTACACAAAAATAAAATGAACCAAAAGCAAGGAAACTAACAAATCATTATCACCCTTCAGTGAAAACTGTAATAAAAATTGGCACAGCTGAATTTTACCAAACCCTGGAGTACCACTTTTTTAGTGCATGAACACGACGAAGCCTCCACTTTCACAGAATATTAAAACACGCAGTGTAGTCTGTCCTTCCCAGTGCCTTCTCCGTTAAACTCATCGTCAGTGACATTTGTGGTACCCCTCATCACATTCCGTGCTGCAAAGGGAGCACCTATCAAAAGGAGCTTGTGCAGAATCCACAGCTGCTGCCCGCTCACCAGTGCATAAACAGCCGAGACCTTGAAGGACCAGCCTTGCTGATAAACCTCTAAGCCTGGGGTGTTAAAAGTAATAAATGCTTCTAAGGCCACAGAGCCATGACACCATTACTTCAGTCCACAATAATTAGGCCCTGAGAACAAGCTAGTAATGCAATGTCTATAGCTTTGAAATGCTAAACTGGCATTCTTTAATCCAAAGTCTCTAACATCGGGGCTTGGGTAGATTGGGATGAGGCTCGTAGGCCAGGCAGACAAATGCACCAGCCCATTAGCCTACGGGCCTTGTGAAAAAGTCAAAAATTGGTCATTTCCCTTAGGAAATCTCCAGGCAATGTCATTGAGGGGGCGAATAAAGAGAACTGGGGGGGGGGCGGTGGTCGCTAACAGCCAAGAACAGCTTTGCTCCTAGCTGACAAACCAGCCCTACGGGCCACAGATCAAAGCTGGACAAACATGAGATCAAGAACAGGAAAGACAAACAGTTCCACGTGGACAGAGACACGAAGTGTGTACCCAAAAAAGCAAATGATCCCAAGGCAAACATTCCAGTACAGCCAGAGTGGGAGACAAACATGCAAGATGGCTAAACTTCTGACAAACATAAGTGTCAATAAGTAAACCAAAAAAAACACAGATCAAAAGTGACAGATATACATGTGCAAACCACAGTGGTAATGAATCATTAATTTTAATTAAATGGAGCAGAATTTTTCCAGAGAGGAAGCAGTCCATGGCTTTCCCTGAGTAGACAAGAATCCTGTGTTTTAAAAAGGAAAGAAATTACACAAACATAAGAGTATAAACTACACAGTATGAAATAAAAAGGCACCTCCTCCCAATTTCACATTTAGTTTGGGAGTGCACTGCTGTTTATCACCAAACCCCATGCTGCTTTATGTTGGCCATGGGAGAGAAATCCTCCAAAATGTGGGAGGCAGACATCAGATGAGTGACACACAGGCTGGGCGGCAGTCATTACAAGGCAGACTGCCTCGGGTTTCACCTCAAAGTGTGACTGTAGCAGAAGAGCAGAAGATCAAAACCGAAAACCTCACAAAAATCAGACATTTCTTCCTTTTAAAGCCAAAATGACTACCAATTATTTCATAATATAAACATAAAAATAATGCAACCACATGTTTTGTGTAGAACATCAGCAGAACATCCTCTTTCCACTAGTTTCCACATGACTCTCCAATGGCTTTTTAGACTGGTTTCACACAACAGGGACCTCAATAGTCAACGTGGCTCCACCTCGAAAGGACCATGCCTTTCTCATTTCCATGACCCCATTACCATGGATCCTAGATTATGTTCAGTATGACAAAACGTCCAAGTCACAGTGTCCAGCTCAATCTCCGGTAGAACAGAACACCGGTAGAGACCTAGAATGCTGACACTGGTCCAAGATGCTGGCAAATGCTTGTGGGGTGGGGGGGTCTGGCCAGCCAAATGCCCCAAGCATCTCCAGACTTAGAAATCATTTCCTGCAAGTGCATAACATTTTTGTTCAAGTTGGAAATGGGGAGGGGGGGGGGGGCTCTCCTGACCTGTAATCTACTGAATGGCAAAAACCCATTAGATCTTTTACCCCATTAACACAAAGTGTAGTGGAGTATATTTGGTACAATCCAGAGTCACAGTCGTACCCTAGGGAGTGTCAGTGATGTGTATGAGTGAAGGCCAGGGGCCCAGTGGAGTCACGGGTCCTGCTATGAAGAGTGCAAGGGAATGACAAACTTGCAGCCAAACGGGGAGTGATAGCTGATGCCCACTTCCTGGAATATCTGCTGAGGCAGGCCGATGTCACAGAGGTAAACCCGGCCTGCCCCCTCAGCTAGAGGCAGGGGCAAGCCTAGACAGAGGGACCATTTGGCCTCCACCGCTTGGTCCTGCCCACTCACTGGCGGATCAATACTCAGCACAGGAGCTCGGTTCTGGTTGGCCCAGTCTGCAGCAGCCCGGTACCACGGCTGGTCTCGGAGGAAGGCATTTTCGTGACAGTCGAGGCAGTTGATGACCAGGTCCACCGGGCTCTCCGGCAGGTCTGTGAGGGAAGCACACGTTCAGAGCTCCGTTTTGATGACAGACATGCACTCACATAGCACTATTCACTCCTCTAGAGGGCGACAATTTACAAACCAAGCCAAGCTTGAACAAGAGCCTCAGGTGCACCAGGTAGCAAGAACATGTCTAGTCTTGGCAAATATTTGGTGGGAAGCAGCAATTATACACCATATCAGGGCAGGTGAGATGGGTACCTTTGATGCTGGACACTTGTTTGCCTCCCGTCTTGTTGAAAAGAGTCAACTCATTAGTGATGGCCTCCATCATCTTCACGAAGTTGGGCAGGAAGAGGATGACCTCCACCTCGTGGTTGGCCAGGTGGCGCCCACAGCTGACACCCTGGGCCCCCTGCACGTGGGGGCCACACAGCAGGGCCACCGTAGGGCGCTGGTGCACGTTCTTGGGGGTCAACCTGCAGGGAACAAAGACCTTCTCAATACTGACCTACAGAAACACTCCAACTGTTTCCAGACTTCCCATTAGCATGTCACAGTCTCTCAAAAGAGAGTGAACCCCCCCGACTGGTTGCCGGTGGTTGAGTTTAAAATCTGGTCCGTCACTCCATAGTAGTCCAGGTAGTGATTCTAATTCACCAGGTTGTTTTAGATTGACAAACTGGGAGCCAATCAGCATTAGCCACTGAGTCCGACACCCATACCACCATAGCACATGATGGCCGCTGCCCCAGCCCTCGGCTGGCCGCTCCCTCACCGGTTGGGCCCACCCAGCAGCGTCAGCGCCATCTGGCTGGCGCACACGCCAGTCATCTCCAAGCGGCGCTCCAAGGTGAGGCCGCTCCGCTCTGCCGCGGACAGCAGGCGCTTGTGCAGGTCGTAGGTCACGCTGGGCACCACCAACCCCGAATCTAAAGCCGCCGGCAATCAGAGACAGAGACACGCAGGAGCGTTAATCCCCACCACAGGGATCCATGCAGCAGACAGCATGCTTGGGCCATCCAGTCACTACGGTTCAACGGCTTAATATAGGACAACGCACAAAGTAGTCCACACACCAGAAGGTTTGTGATTGGGTGCTTGCGGTCACATGTGCCGGGTGTAAGCGGACATGCTGCGGCACGCTCATGTGACAAACTAAACGTCATCTGACTTCCAGACGCCCACATTGAGGCGCTGTGCGTGAGAAAAGCCCTCGATTAATCTTTGTTCAAAACCCCGCTGCGGCGGTAACCGATAAGGTGACAAACTGCGACCGGTGGCAGATTGGGGGGGAGGGGGGGAGTTGTCTTGCATTAATAGCAGCTGGAATATCTGGAGATGGATCACCACAGGTATTCCTTACAAGGCCACGCCCCCCCACGAGGAAGCCATAGGAAGCTGGAGTGATAAGGACACCCAAGCGTCAGAATGGCCTATCACAGCAGGGGCGACCATATCTAATCAGCCCCGGCACACAGGGACCGCCAGGGGCATTTCACAAGACACCGTGCCAGCTCCCGAAGAGACAGAGCCCATGCTTTATTATTTTATTACCATAAACTCATTTTGCCCTCTGTCAATCGGCTATAAATCATGCTGCTGGATCCTAAATGGAACCAAACTTTGGCAAAGAACACTGATTCTGTTTCATATCCAAATGGATGCATGCGTATACGCATTAAATGTAAGGGGCTCCAGGAACGCTTGGCTGATGAGACAGCAGAACGCACTTGGTAAACCACCAAGTTGCTGGATTTAATCTGTATCACACTCAGAGTTCGGGCTCAAAATGAAGGCACTGTGGAAGCAGGAAACTTCTGCTGTACCCTTGTGCAGGTACCCTGCATTTAGCACACCCAAGGAAAGATTAATCTTAAGGCCGCATTAGTCTCCGTGAGCTTCTGGAAAGCAGCAGACAGACAAGTCAAGCTGCGGGTTCAAATCCCCTATTGTAGTACTAGAGAGAAAGGATTTAAACTGAATCCCTTCAGCTGCGTCAAATTAAAAAGAAGGAGCTTTGGAATTATAGCATATAATTATGGCATGAACCAAGCAAATAAACACCCCTGTGCACCAAGGGGGATGTTTACCGGTGCAGTACTCCACCCCCCCCGGCTGGGGCACTGCTATCTGCCGGTAGACCACGGGCTTCCCCTCCAGGATGTTTTCATCGTGGCGGTAGCGGGAGGGGGTGCGCTCGCCGGGCCCTCCGCGGGAACGCGGCCCGCCAGCACGCCGCTCCGACGTGTCGATCTGGGAGAAGATGGCCGCTTTGTCGAACAGCGCCAGGTTGCCCTCGAAGTCGAAGTCCGTGCCCAGGCCCTCATCCACACCATCCCCAAAGCACTCGCTGTCTTTGTGCTTCGCTGGACCGCTCTTTGTCCCGTTCCTCTTGGGCAGGGCCTGACTTGGCCCCCTGCAACTCGAAGACCCTAAAAAGAAAGCGGGGGGGGGGGGCATTTAGTCTGCCTAAAAACAACATGGAATATCAGCACAAAATATGAATGCTGATCCCTGCCTAAGGGCAAGAGTTTCTCTCCAAACAACAATTTCCCTTTGAGCAAGCATGCAGATCTTTAGCGGTAAGAGCAAATGAACATCCCATTAATCTTTCAGCATGCCAAACTTCTGTCAGAGCTCCAGCAGATTTGCTGTACTGTTTTCTTTCCCAGCATGCACCTGATACACACAGTTTACAAGTAAAAGGATTCTGAATCCAGCCCTCAAAAGAGGCGCACATCGCCCTGGGAAAACGGCATGAAGCCCCACCTGTCGGTTTTGCTAACAAACCGCATCAAAACGCTGACGGCGCTGGGACCGAGTGGAAAGTTACTGATCAGCAGATTGGGGGAAAAGGCCATACTTAAGCTTGCTTTGCCTGCCTGCTGTCTACACTGACCGGAGTGGCTTTACGCAAACCTTGCGGTTCTATCCAGAAATTCGCGGCAATAAATTATTATTCAACTCTCGTTTATACAAATCTTATTTTGTGTTTTTTTTTTTTATACACAGAGCTGAATGAGACTATTTTTGAATATTCATAGTCGAACGAACATGAGCGTTTCCTATATGCGAAAATGTAAAAACGCACTGAGAATTGGTGCCTAGCTGTGAGGAGAGGAATAAGGTCAAATCCAAGAGGGAAAGTAGGCACCGAGCGATGTGACGGCAAAGTATGCCTGCGTCCAATCAGAGCAGAGACTGTGTGGGCAGGGCGGCGGCAGGGACACTACCGAGGCCACCGCAACGCTCCGTGCAGCCAGCGTGCAGATAAGGGACTGTGTTCTTCTTAAAGCCTGAATGACGTGACCCGTGACAGAGCTCCCCTATGAGAGGTTACAGCCTAACAGAGTACACTTCAGGACATCCAACAGCTTACACAAATATAATCGCAAAACTACTACTCCATAAACACTGGACTTTTCCTGACAAAGACGTGTCTACTAGCAGTATCAGAGTTGTAGTAGAATCCAGGTTGCCTCTTTGTGCCACAACATTAAGTAGGAACCAGCAGGTAAAAATGAAAAATAAGCCCAGGCTAGATTTAATAAGTCAGAATACTGACGATACAAATAATGTCAAATAAAGGTACAAAAATTAAATTTCTTTAATGGTTTTTGAGATATGCCTATTGGAGTGGTTTTTAAGCTTTATTTTGGTACCCAATATACTGGTTTTCGTAGGGTGCTGGAATATCAAGGGTGAAACTGGGCAATACTCTGGTCAAACAGCTGGAAATCAAGGCATAGGTTGGCTAAGAATAAGAAATATCCCTTATGTTCAGCATTTAGGGTAAGTCTTGAAATGTTCCTCCAGTCAATGTGCTTACTTGTTGGTACCTACTCAAAGATGTGAAGTATCAATCTGCGACAGATCATTACCTTTGTGTGAACTGGTCTCAGTTACCAAAGGAGAAACAAAACCACATTAAATACTCAGAACAAAACACCCCACATATACACACACTCAAACTTTTGTATTCCTGTCTTAGTGAGGACCGTCTGTTCATTTCTATGGGAAAAACCCTAATCCCAATCACAACACCCTTAACCCCTATCTAGTCCTAAACTTAACCATAGGTAACCAACAAAATAACTAAAAATTCAATAATTGTTGTTTTTCATTGCATTCGAAGGTTTTTTATAAAACTGAAGTCTGAAGTTGAGGATTGAAAAAATGACCTCACTAGTCTACTCACCAAGATTATACCACACTTTGGGGACATTTTGGTCCTCAAATGTGATCTATGCAAACTCACAAATTGGACACTATGCTTCAGAATTACAAGTACATTTGTCATGATGTTATGATGGAAGCCAGCAATGTCTCCAAACGGAGTAGCAGAGTTCTGAGTAAACAAATCACTTCAGATGTATTAAGAAAACTGACAACGAAAGCAGCCGTAACAATGTAATCAATTAATCCAGATGCAAAAAAGCTAAGTTTTCCCATTTACCCATCTTCCAAACAACTTTGAACCTGGAAAAGTACTGTAAATTGGTCTGGACTGGGATTCCCTGGTATATCCGACAAATGGCCAATATATATATTTTTTTATTATACATTTCAATATATAATTTCACAGACGCATTGCTGGATGACTACTCAGCTTAAAGCATTCACTCAATAAAAAATAATTTACAAGATTTGCTCTAAACCATAATCATATGAGTGCGTCAAAGAAATAAACAATGAAGTGCTTTCTGAAGTGTGGTTTGTGTTTGTGGGCAGGGGCAGGAAAAATTACAACGCTGTATAAACGTGGCATGTCACGACTGCGCAACACCAAATGTTTGCGGCTGAGAATGAATGGATCTTCTATCTTACATCCTTCAGGAAAGAAAATACTTAAATTACTGAATTTAGGCCATAGCATGTTATAGCATAACAGACCTCACTTCTTGCCCCATCGGTGTCCTTAAAATTACAGAGTATTGACTAATAGTCAGTTAGTAGCAAGCCGGGAAAACACAGCTGCCTGAGTGTTCCCAGCTAACAGCAGGAACAGCGGCATTCCAGACCCAGACAGCAGGGGGGGAATAAATGAGGACAGGAAAGGCTTGAGAGTATGTAAACATGCCCTGGAATAACCTCTTTAGACTGACATCGGCAAGGGAGAAGGGCAAGACTACCACTGTGAGTCACACACAGATATGTCATAGAGGCAGAGCTGGGCAGCAGTGTGCCAGGTCAGGACGAAGCTCGCTTAAGCCCACTCCCCCACCTAGCTGTGCCAGGGCTGCAGCTGGCCAATACGAACAGTCCAGTAAAACACAGAATGCAGAAAATGCATCAGATGAATATGCACCCCCATTCCATTTACAAAAGTCTTTTAAGATAACATGATTTAAGGCCTTATAGGATTGTGTATCGTTCGTTTAAAATGGAAAAGCCTATGTAACATTTTCGCTATGTTAGCTGAATTCCTGAATTTCGTGAGCCACGAATCAGCCACCTCTTTCTGACGAGACGGCACGTACGCCATCGCCCCGTGGTACTTAATGCCCTTAACCATGGCCTGCTGCCTCACACCACTTCCCACATGGTCTGAGAGAATGGCATCTGTGATGGCGGGCAGCCACAATCGACCTGGACGGAGCAGTACTCACAGGAGTTGCGTCTCTGCCGGGAGCCCTTGGCCTGCCCCGCCGCCTCGCTGAGACGCTCCCCGTAGCTCTTGGAGCACTGTGGCGGCGAGCTCCTCCCCTCCAGCGATCTCACTTCGGTTTTACGCGGTACTGCCACTGGGGCGCTGCTGACTGGGGCGCCCTGGCTACCCGCAGACGTGGGGCCCAAGTCAGCCACACTGACCTGGGTGAGCCTGCTGCCTTGGTTACCATTCCGGATATCCAGAATCTTAAGGTCCTTAATGTCTATGGCGCTGTTTGACAAAAGCACAGCAACACAGTGACGAAACTATGCATTACTACAGTACTGTAGCAATGCATAGCAGGCAGATTGTTTAGAACATTGCATTATCGATACCTAAACAATGAGTAGCATCCTGAGGAGCCATTATATACCCAGGGTTGCCACTTTTCATGCAAAAAAAAAATAATGTACGCCTACCATAGTGGGGACTTGCCACAACCACGACGTACCAAATGATGCACCAGTGGTGGTAAATCAACTTCAAAACCAAATCAAAAATCAAAACCGTATTGATTAAAAAAAGGGACGTACAATTTTATTGTCAAATACGGGACAATTCCGTATTTTAAGGGACGGGTGGCAACCCTATATATACCTCACGCTATCAAAGTGCAAGTTAGGAAAAACCACAGGGGATTCTGCAATCCCTTAACACTGAATTGATCTGATAAACATTTATATGCGTTTATCCAATTCACCTGAAAGTGACCTCAGGAACCAGACACTTGACGCCATTGTGGAAAGGATGTCTCAGTGAGATGGTCTGACTAGCCTGGTCCACCGCAGACACTTCTCCCTGGTACACACCGAGTGTAGGTCCACAGTTGATCGACACCAAACTTCCCAGCCAGTCTGCAGCCATATTATTAGTTACACCTACAGAGAAACCATAAGACATTTTGTTTGGTAACGGCGGGGAAAAAAACCGTCTGTGAAGACACACCATGGGGTCTTTGCCAGGATAGTTTGTACCCCGCAACTAAACAACGCAAGGAACGCAAACATGAAAGCAACTTCCAGTCTAAATATGCGCATCCATGTTTGACTTCGCTTATCTTATGATTCAGTTATTCCTTTAATTTGCATTTTTGATACACAGGGAGACAGGACTGAAATCTACAGTTAACACGTATGCATGTTAGCCCGCTGGAAATCAAGACTAGTGTATTAGAACTCATAAATGTAAAATATAATGAACCTGCAAGCGAAGCTCCCTGAAACGGTATCAGCTCTGAGTCGAAGATTTCGGCCCCTTTTCCAAAACTCAGTCCAATTAATAACTTTCCGGCAGAAGTACGCCCGCACTTTTATCGCAGTACAGCGCCTGACTTCCTGAAAGCCGGTCCGTGTCTTACCTCATTTCCGGCGTTACGTGATGACGTCAATCGCAAGCGAGCGTCGGGGGGGGGGGCGGAACTTCGCCCTAATGATCGTGCCATGGAGATCAACGCGAGTCGCTGTTTTGATGATTGGGGAAAACACTTAACATTATTCCAGGGTCACGGGGGGATCTAGGGTCTGTTATCTTTTAACGAGCTATATATATATATGCAGAGGTGTCAATTTCAGGTCCAGAAAGTAAAAATCCAGACCAGGATTTTGTTTCAACCAACTAGTTGAGCA
>JAODKM010000020.1:99994-130724 GCA_026780845.1 Petrocephalus sullivani | reverse complement strand
TACCCACAAGATGAAAAGTAAAAAACGACAACAAGGGGGGACATTTTGGACCCACTATATGGTAAATAAAACCAACCCCCCCCCCCCCCCAACCGCACACACACAGACCACCATTCTAACTGCTGGTCATGCAGCCCCAGCACTGACTGACCTTAATAAAGTCCTGCCTTGATATGGCTGACTGGAGATGCAGACACATCCCACAGACTTCGCCCGAGTGTTTGATTGCCTTTCGGCAGCCTAAACGCTCTTTTTCAGATGCATGTTTACAAAATGCAGTGACTAATATGCAGAACGCTCTTTGCCCCCTGGGGGCACACTCTCAAGGCCACATGCGCCTGATGAATAGGCTGATACTGATACCGTTTAACACCTGCACTCTCTTCACACTAATGCTACGATGGTAAAAGCATATGCTAACATTCAATGTGGAAAAAGTATGGGTTAACAAGCACAGCGGTGCAGCCCCGTAGGTAGGGCCCTGCTACTCTCTCTGGGAAGCGAATCCAGCAGATGCTTCCTGCGCCACTGTGGCCTTGACAGCTCATTTATTACGTCCGCACAAAGCGAAACAGCTGATCATATTTCCTCACATCAGCTGCACATCCTGTCCACACCAATTTCCCCTGTAATCGTATCCAGCCGAAACAGCTAAAATGGATGCTGGCAATATGGCCCACCCCATCAAATGCAGTTCTGAGTGAAATTCAGAGGACATGGCTTAGCTGTCATCTCTCAATGACGTCTCTCATGATCTCCACTGATGTTTCTAATTGACGATAGGGACAATCCTCCCCCACCCATTTGATGAAGCTGCATTTATAGGAATGCTTATTAGCCTGATGACTCAATTTTTTCTAGAGATTCCGGTGGACCCCCAGAAAGCTGAGGCCTACTACAATGAGGACGGGTTCGAGTCTTGCTCCGAAGAAGATGACGAGGCTGATGGTCAGGTATGAGAACTGGTGGAATTGATACGAAGCACCTGGACTGACCACAAGGTTTCAATGTCTAATCATGGACCTGCTTTATTTAACATCAAAGTAGTTTGTTTTTTAAACTCTATGAGTTAAATGTAACTATAGTGGAGGAGAGTCATTCAGCCACCTTAGATCGTAGATCCTGAGGGACTTCAGAGTTATGGGAATTCCAAGAGGTATGGGTACAGTTGGTAGTATAAGACCTATGAGTGTAAGCAAACATGGAACCTTTCCATTAATGTCTTCATGAGGTGCAGCTGCAGTTAGATCCTGTAATGCCCTCCCTAGGGTCTGAAGAGAATCTCAGCAATTGAGGTCCAGATATCAGAAAATCGGACACAAACTGTGTGCTTTGCAAATGCAAAATTATGTGCCAAAAGAGAACTAATCATCTGGAAACCTTTTCCCATAGAGAGATCAGCCAGTCAGTCCCTTAGCGTGAGTGACTCATGCTGGTTTAGCTGGGGAACGTTTGCGTTCACTAGAAGGCATTTCAGAAGATTGGTGGAGGGGGTTGGTCGGCCACACTTTCACCCAATTATTTGTCCCCAGTATCACAAAGGACTTGCAAGAAATACATATTAAAAGTGAAAAAAATGAGATCAGATAAGATGAGAAGTCAAGACAGAACTTTAGCGATCATCCAGGGGAAGTTTTTGTTGTCCAGCAGTCCTACAGTTCACAAAGAAAAAGCCTGAAAGCCAAAAATAATGAAAGCTAAAGCTATCTGACGGGGATTTGCCAGTGATTCCTGCCTGTTTGGAGTGGGAGAGACACATAACTTTCAATAGCCTGCATCTCCAACAAAAAAAAACAACACTGAGGGTGGACAGCATGAAGATCTGGGCAGCTTTAAGTTCACCAAAAATTTCCTGTCACTTGGTTGCCTCACAGGTCCTGGCAAAGTTTCCATATGAACAGCTAAGATGAGATTTAAGAAGTTAAGACAGAACTTTAGCGATCACCCGGGGGAAGTCTTTGCTGTCCAGCAGCCCTGCAAAAATAAACAATAGGGTTTCATTACTATGAGCTCGGACTTTGAATACCTCCCACCCTCAAAGAAATAAAATTAATAATAAATAACCACAAAGTGTATAAGACTATGTTGTTGGTACAGCTCTGTTGGAAACATGCCAATAAACATGGAAATATGTGTTCTGTGAGAGCTGAAGATGGTGTGCACCTCACATTCTCTGTAACAGCTTCTTGCACACAGATAATGCCTTTGGGTCCACGCTGCTCCTCATTAGCGTAAGAGTTGCAATGGTAGCTAGAGGGGTGGAGCTGTGGGCTGCACACGCTCTCTAGGATGAAGGCATTTGATTAGCCTGGCGCTGACCTACTTATTCCTGATACAAGCCCCTCCACCTTAATAATAATACTTTCTGCAAGTTCACAGGAATAGGGATGTTAATACACTTTCATATCCACCGGATTCAAACCAGCAACCTTCTGGACATAGGCACAGACTCTTAACTTGCACACCACTCAAAGAAGTATGTCTTCAGTACAGACTGTACTCATGACACTTTGGTTGCAAGACCAGTGCTCTAACCACTGAGCTATGGAGCCTTTGTTTTCTGGGTGTGATCCCATTACTGAGTCACCTCAGTCAAGTAATCAGGGTGTACCTGGCCTCCACAGTAATATTCCTCTGAGTAGCCAAGCTGAGCTTTATCCCTCTGTTCCAGCAGGATAGTGATCTGGAGGCCATGGTGAGCTATATGAAGAACATTCTAGAAAACCCTGGTACTGGTGAGTTGCAATTACACTATATATTTACTGTTTAGCATGGAACAGCCCACTGAATGTCAGGGAGCTTGGAGATTTCTGTGCAGGCATGTGGACAGTGCCACCTCCACACTGTCAGTATATTTAGTTATACATCACATGATACAAGTGGAGAGTATAGATTAAGCTTAGTGTTCAGAGCCCTGTGCTACTTCATCACCAGCAGAAGGGGGAGCTGCACTTAAGGAACTGAATACTTATTAACTAGGACGCATCTTCAAGTGTTCACAGTGTCTTTGAGGAAAGTCTTTAACCTGGATTGTATCAGTACTAACAGCATGATGTACTCTCCTTCAGTCCTAACCCTAACCCTAACCCCTAACCCCTAACCCTAACCCCCCATTTTACAGACTCACATCAGTGAGAGGATCCTACTAGGTCATCAAGCCACAACAGTTTAGTCCAGCACTATAACCTCTACACCAGTTGGCACCAAATGTAATATGAGTGTGATGTGTTGTGTCAAGTGCATACAGAGGATCCAGACAGAGGTTGCATGAGCCCCCTTAGCCCAACCACGCTGGACTGCACCATCGCAGAGACATGGGTGCTACGCATGAGAGAGTGAGTAGGATGCTAGGATGTTGACTTCTGATCTCTGAACTCAAACTGCAATTTGCAATTTTTGGAAAAATTTGAAACTTTACATCTCAACCATATGACTATAACTCTTCAAATTAGTACTAATTACAGAAATTTGGCTGAAAAAAAATCTTGTATTTTTTCCTCAAATCTTAATGAAAAAAAGATTTGCAGTTACTGAGTTCCAGCTACTGAAAATTGGAACAAAATGCAGGTTCTGTATTCTGTCTGCCTCGTGTCTACATTGATTCACCCTGCTGTCATGTGCATACATTTACAAGGAAAACGGGAAACTGAAAGTCGATTGGCACAGACCCATCCCTTTAAGACACTGGCCTAATGTCAAGTGCATACATTTACAAGGGAAATGAGTAACTGAAAATTGATTAGCACATCTCAGCTCCTTAGGACACTAAGGCCTGCTGTTCCATGAATACATTCACAGGCATATCGGAAGCTGATATCTGATTGGCACAGCCCAGTCATTGTAAGATACTGGCCTGCCTAGTCAGTATGGATATTCACCATTGTGGGAAGCTAAGGGCTGGTTTGACTCTACCCTCACTGAGAGTTATGGCTCAGCACACCTCTGAAGCGAATGCTCCCTGTCAGTGAGTCCTGTTCAGTTCACAGTTAGCCCCCGTTGCGAGACTAATGCTATGCTGCCACTCCTGCCAGGTAAGTGCTGCCCATCTATCGATGGTGAATCATAAAAGCATCAGTTCTGGTACTGCACTGCCCTCTCAGCTGTCTTTGGGATTCATAGTCAGCTTCCTGTGGACAGATCCTGCTGCATTGATCAGGGTCAGCTGTTATGGTGTCAGTCACAACTGAGCTGAACCCAGCGGTATCGTCATGGTGGAGGAAGTGGTGTGTCGCTGAGCCTTCAACATATAACAGACTGAGTTTGATGAGCCTATCAGAATTTTTGATGGAATGATCAATCTTGGGCCAGAGTGTTTGAGAGGGAGATGTTTGAAAAGAGAATAGACAATGATCTGAACAGATGGAAGAGTAGAAGTGAAGGCCATCTGAGGCAAGACCCAGTTAGGTGTTGTGGGTGCAGGTGTGACAGGTATCTGTCATTCTTTGAGCTAGAGTATTATAAAAAGTTCTATTGGCATGACTCACACATGAGTACAGGGTCATAAATTGATATCTTGTACATGTATGTTTTATTAGGCAAAATATCACTTATCCCTCTTATCTGGTAACAACAATGACTGTTCACCAGCTTTGAAGGAGTGTTTAACGGAATGATGCAATGATCTGTCCATAAATGGAGGAGGTGTCTGCTGTACCAGGAAGGGTCTTCCTGGTGTCTGCTATATCAGGAAGAGTTATATCTGAGTGCTTCAGAAGCAGGGGCAGAGGTTGGGGAGGGGGTAAATTACACAATTCCCGATTAGCTCTCCTAAATGAGGATGATAGCCTTCAGGTCAGTGGTCCTGATTACGGCAGGGGGCAACAATTCCTGTTTGCGTTCCCATAATGCTCCTCAGTGAGTCTGCAATGCCCTTGGGAAAGCAGCAAGATTACTGAACAATGTTGGTGTCAGAAGAACTTTAGCCATAATTTAGCTGGAGTGTAAATGATGTGGTGTCTATACTGCATTTAGCTCAGGGTTGACCGTAGCACTTCTCTTGTGTTGATTGACTTGATTGTGAGCCATGTATTGAAAGCTAAGTTTCAACATCTCATCAGCTTTTGGTTTATGGCCAAAGTATCCTTCAACCTGGGCTTCTCCTACAAATCGTGTTTCACCAGTTAGCCAGTCTGAGATGCTTATACAGGTGTGATTAATCAATCAATCATAATCACTCCATGTCCTACTATTATACAGTGGCTTTATTAACTAAGGACCTTTGGGTATGGGTAGCTTCAGAAAGAAACAGATATCATGCAAGGTGTCTACCTATGGGGAATAATTGTAGAAACCCCAATTAAAGACATGAAAATATATCATTGCAGACTACATAGAGCTTACAAGCTTACAGTAGCAGAGCAAGTATTATTAACACTGTTAATGCTACTACTTTACTTCACCTACAACTCCAGATGGGGACTGGATGGTGGTAGAGGACATTTACCCAAATTCCTGCTTTAGCATGAGGCCAATAGCATTAAAATGGATTATAGGTATCGAGCAATCAATTTCTGTGTGTATGTCTCAAAGGAAAGCAAGATGGAATTTGCAAAAAGAAGCATTCCAGTGTACCTGTACTTATACTTGTGCAAACGGCAAGTAAAAATCATATAATTGAACAGAAAAGGCCAACAGAAGTATGGATCAATCAACAGAAGAAACCCAATATTTCACTAAATAGGGAAGAACCAGCCAGTGAATGGACAACTGTGAATCCTGTGTGATAGATACTGAGGATGTATCTTCCTTGTCTGGGAATGCCTGGAGGCCGATGCCTTCTTAGCACAGAAACTAATGTTACGTAGCTTTAATAGCATGTCTTCTTATACTCCAGCATTTGATGTTTGATTAATGGAGGTAACACCACACAGACTCGCTGATGGAATTTAGTGTGTATGTGTGTGTGTGTGTGTGTGTGTGTGTGTGTGTGTGTGTGCGTGTGTGTGTGTG
Source organism: Petrocephalus sullivani (assembly GCA_026780845.1). NCBI lineage: Eukaryota > Metazoa > Chordata > Actinopteri > Osteoglossiformes > Mormyridae > Petrocephalus > Petrocephalus sullivani. Next base: position 124,775 of record JAODKM010000020.1, on the reverse strand, counting down.
TGTCACACTTCCCCCTTGCTGTGATAGATCACTTGGAACCAGGAGAGGCATCTCTTCGTGTCATTCCCCTGGCTCTTCATCTACGAGCTGTGATTTAAATGGGCCACCTCATTGGCTGTTTCATTCTAACATCCCCTGGGACACTATTAAGCTTCCAGAATATTTCATTTAGCTAGTGGAGGACAGAAATACTAACAGCAAAATGTGCAAGAGCAAGGGGAAACATCCATCAGAAACCCAAAAACCCATTCATACCCTTCACTTAAACATTGTTGGACAGTAGACTGGGGAATACAGCTTTGCACTTGCAGCTATGACTAAGAAGCCACCACTTCCACTCTTGGAAGGAGGTGCAGCCAATGTATCTTGTGAGATTCTTGTACTGACTGAGGTCTCATCACATGTTGGCGTCCTCACTGAGGTATGACCACATGTTGGTGTTGGAAGCCTCACTGAGGCCCGATCATGCATCAGTGCCCTTAAAGATGTACAGTATAGGTGTCAGTGCTCTCACTGAGGTCTGATCGCCTCTGTCACAGCTGCTTCTTGCCCTGAGATGTGTGCCCATGTGCTGGTGCTCAGGTGGCTGTTAAAATCACAGCAACTGCGACCAGTGTGCCGACCAGAAAACCAATTTATAAAACTTGAGCCTAGCAAAATTCAGTGCTGGAATTAACTGCATCTGTTTCATAAGTGTAACAGTTTCTTCGCAGAAACCAATCTTAGGTTTTATAATGATTCATTTTGTGGCAAAGTAATACTTGAGATAGTCGTTTCCAGCAGGCTTACAGGGTTAGAGCTATAAATCTTTGTAGTATGTTACTGTAATTACTAAAAGTATTGGGCAGACTTCAAAGCTGTGGGTGCTTCTCAAAAACAGACTGCAGATCTCATTCCCAGGGAAGAATTTCCTGTGAATAGTATTTTCAACTGAGAACAATCTGCAATTAAAATGATCCTTCCTGATATGTACAGTTCCAATTAGAAATATACATATGCATCAGTCCATTTTTCTATGGATATAAAATAAACTGCATATGGCCATAACATCAATGCACTCTGTATTGTACAGAGTGCTGTGCAATCAAAATTATTTACACGTACAGGCAATACAAAGTAAATAACAATCCTGCATAAATGCATAGTTCTCTATGAACTGCTGTGGAATTTTTACGGGTCTTTGTGGAAAACCTTTAATATCACCCACTGTCTATGCTCGTTAAGGATGGGATTTAGTTCAGACGTTCAGCCTTAGGCATCAGCTATGAAAATATCCGCAAATGGCTGAATCTGACCTACTCTGTTGGCCGTCATTAATCTATAAACAGCCCTGGACTCGTGGGAATGTTTCCAATATGCATTGTGAGGAAAAAATCTGCCTGATGCAACCACAAATATCATCCTAAAATTCTGTGACATTCTGACATAAACTGAATATCAGAGTCAGAGATATTTCTTCCAGACTGCAAGGGGGGGACCTTTCCTGAAGTCTCCTAGTACAAAGTGCCACTTTATTTGCCAAATCAGATCTCAGTGACATTCGGGACGTTGTCTTATGCTCCGCTAAAAATAAAGGCCAAGCTTTATGGACGAAGAAAAGGAGCCACGCTGAGAAACACATCGTGACCATGGTGAAATTAGAGTGTGATTCTTCTCTGCTCTTCTGTTGCTTCGAATCGTCTCATACCGGGGTCCCTAATCAGAACTGAGTGAAAACTGGATAATGAGTTTTACCAGGATATTTTGGCCAAGCAGCTGTCTGCTTGGAGGCTGACATTGTATCAAAAATCAGAATTCCATTATGAACGAGATCCCAGGCATGCATGGAAATGTCTGCGGAATTTATGAGGGAAACCCGCAATCAATTCTCTGCTGCAAACAACAGACTGCAGGCAAACAGAACAAACTATTCTGCCAAAAATGAAGTATGTTCGACTTTATTTTTTTGTGTTGTTTTTGTTACAGTTCAGCTTATTTTCAGTTTGCTGGAGCAGAAATGAAAGCAGAGAATTCATCCTCTAATCGCTTGATCATGGGTGTCATGGGTGAAATTAAATGTTCCAAAATAAATTCGGAATTATTTCACTTCAGTATCACTTTGACATAAATATGGAGGTTACTATGGTATGTATATCGCTGTGGCAATCTTCCATATTCCACACAGTGATGTCAGGTGTCTCAGGACCCTACTGCTTGACGGGTGACATCCCAGCCTAGTGTCAACAGAGGTGATGGGCCAATTTACTTAGCTTTTCCTGCACCCTTTCTCTGTGGGCTGCTCTTGGCACTCCTGCCATTTCATACACCACAAAACTGACAGCTGTATCTCAGGAAATATAGCGTGTAGCCAGCAGGACTGGGACAGCTGCATAATCAGACCTGTCTCTCCAGGTAGGAGGTCTTACTCATTGCTTCCTCACATGCACTTGACATCTGTCCAGATGATTCATGATCTTTCAGTGGAATGCTGGCATATCCGGATTCCAGCGATACACATATGCTGATCACAGCAAATGGGAGGGATGGAAAAGCTTGAAACACCATATCAACTGACTGACCCTCATCACACTCAGGGAACTCAGAATTAAATGTGGGGCTTCTGCAAATTTATCAATAGGATCTAAGTAGCTGAAAAGTGTGAGGATTAAGTGGGTTTTTCTGGGCCTGTTTAATATCACAAACCCTTACTTTATAATAGGGATTTATCTCCTGTAAATTAGTATGGTGCATAAAAGATCACTTCAAATGCTAACAGTCCTCACCTCCTTGTGTTACGTGGAGGTCCATCCAGAGGAAGCTGGGGGCTACAGAGTTCCAGAAGGTTTACAAGTACTTGAAGCAGGCCAGGCAGCAGCAGGAGAGTGAATCCCAGGTCTGGGAGATCCTGGGCCAGCTGGTGGACCAGCCCAGCAATTGCTTCGAGGTGGACCAGCTGCTCTACTACGAGGAAGTTCTGCAGAATGCCAGAGAGGGACACACTTGATCAGGGAAGTTACTATATTCACACACAGCTTAGTTATTGTGATTTAGACCCACACTCAGGGAAGGCAGTGGCAGTATCCGAGGGTTACTAACAGAGTCACGGGGGCTTGTAGTACTCTGCCCTTCTGTAAATTTGTTTAAGGCCCCACATATCAAATACTGACCTCCCTCAGCCTGGGAAAATGACTGATGGGCAGTGGGAAAAGCACGAGAATTTGACATTTCTCATTTCCTGCACCAAATATGTGGCTATGGATGAGGAGGGTGGGGACTCAACTGTACATCACATTCAACGGTAAGGTCTGCAAAACAAACACAGGAAAATGGCATGTAGGCTTGTTGTCCTTGTTTTTAATTGTTTAAAAAGCAACATTTCACTAATGTACCGTAGAGCTCCAATAAAAAATGTTCTGTCACATGCCCTTTCTGCTTCCATTATTTATTTTTAATTTAATTTGCCCTGAGGCGAGGAGGAACATATAAAGAAAATGAGTCAAAATTTTTTAAGGGAGGTCAAAAAAAAAAAAAACTCACAGGTGAGCAGGGCAGGGAGAGAATGGTGTCATATTCCTGTATGACACTTAAGGGCATAACCTCAGAGGGGGTGGGGTGGTGCTGGCTCACAGACACACCGATAATCAACACAGGGAGATAATTAACTCAGTGGTATATGGTCCAGAACACAACTGCTGTGGTGTCTTCCAAGGCTGCCCGCATGCTGTTTGTGAGACTTTGCTTTCTCTATGTTAAAACTTCCAGCATGAATGCAATTACAGATATATGGACTAATTGCTAGATGTGGCTTCTACAATACACATCGAGAAGGTGTAGCAGGTCACAGTGGATACCATCCCGTCCCACTTAATTATAGTTTAATCGCAGAACTGTTCAGCCTGGTTTCGTTATCAGATAGAGAATAGTCATGGGGGTAGTCAGTGTGGGGTAGGTCTGTTTTTAAAAGCACCAGAGCAGAAGACTTGCCTTGGCCTGGAAAGTCCCCTGAATAAGAGTGACTTTTGGCAATCAATATATCCTCAATCTGCAGGCAAGACTGTTATAGGCAGTTCCCATCATGAATACTCTTTGGTCTAATAAAAAGCTCATGGTGAATGTCAAGGAACTTGGATTTAAATAATCTGAGCAGCCAGTTTGCCTGGTGCCACTCCAGACTTTCCAGGCAGTGGGGCCTAGGGTGAGTGAGCCGGCAGTCCACTGCTGCACCTGTGATAGCCGCTAGCTGATGCCCTGGCCTGTGGAGGTGCCTGGAGCAGAACTATGTTAATGTTGCAGTGACAGGTAACGTGCCGGTCAGTAAGTGAACAGCTGCTGTTCCTTTGCTCTTTCGCCCTGCTGAAGTTAGGATGGCAGGGCCCATGGCTCCAGCTTTACATCTGCAAAGTGTCACCTCAAAAACGTTCTTAATTTGCTTGCTGTACTTGATCATGTCAGCCTTAAAATGAAAGGATGATGTCTTCTAAATGCTAAAGGAACAAACCACATGCTCCTGTTTTCTACTCTGCAGACGCACTGCATTCTGGGAAAACATATCTTTTGTCACGAAGGCCTGTGCCCCCTTGGCCAGAATGGTTAGGGTTAAGGCTGAGGAACGTAGTAAACATTCTCTCCATCAGCATGGAAACCAGGTTCAGATTAATACACTAATCTGTGCTGGTATGTCAGGTGCAATAATGATACAATGCTGCAATATTGGGACACAGAGGTGCCACACTTACACACACGCAAAGTGGTTTAGTACCACCATACCTAGACACTCTACTAGAAGCCAAATGTGGAGGAGAAAAATGAGGGCATCCGTAAACCTGATGGTTTCACAGCCAGCAGTGCCGGGCGGAGGGGGGGTGGTGAGGTGGCTGCTGGTCGCGCCTTGCCTCGCAGAAGGGTTTATTATGCTGTATCGACAGCCTTTTGACGAATGTGGGGAGAAACACCTCTCTCCTGTGAATTCCCTTCTCACTTTCAGGAAAGATGGTTTTAATAATCCCCTCCTATTGATTCGCCGTTGTATGCACCTGTTAAGATCACTTACTTGGATCCCTGCGGCCTTTCATGTGAGTCTTTCTGTAGGCCGACATCCTCCATACACGCTGCTGTGCCAGACTCTGAAAGACGATCAAGAGAAACGGGCATTAAGGAGTAAATAAAAACTAATGAATTCAAAATCAAATCAACTATCATAAAAAGGTAAAGCACAGGCTATATACTACGACGGGAAAAGAGAACAGACAAAATAGTGGCAACGCTGTATGAGAAAGGACTTTATGAAGCAAGTGAGTAACAGATCCAGCTACAACTGAGTCATTTTAGGCCGAATGCCATTAGCAGTATGGGTAAGCTATAAAAGGGGCCTGATCATCAGCACTTTGATATGTGAGCGTGATATGAGGCAGAGATACTAAGAGACCACAGAGTCAGTGCCGGATGTGCAAAATTATTTAATATCACAAAAATGACAACAGTGTACATTAGGTTTGGGAAACCTGCTTCGGCAAAGGAGGACAGTGGAAGCTCACTGGCATGGATGGATGGAATTCTGGAAACATTTTACTTAAAGCAGTCATTGTACTACATTACACGTACCATCATAATGCATGAAAATGCATTCATCAAGTATTATAAACCCAGCTGTAACTATTTATAAAAAGGCATAACATATTATCGATCGATCCACTTATCCTTCCGGGTCGTGGGGGGTCTCAGAAGCTACGAGCATGAGGCAAGGAACAACCCAGGATGGGGGACCATCCCATCGCAGGTCATACTCACATACCATTCATGCACACCTACGGGCAATTTGGTAAATCCAGTCAGCCTCAGCATGTTTTTGAACTGTGGGTGAAGCCCCACGACGGTTTAGGGAGGACATGCAAAACCCACACACCACTGCACCACCATGCCATTCCCATAACACAGTATAGCCATGTTTGCAATGCATTATGAAGCTCTCATCTAAAATGCACTATAAACACCTCCAGAAAGCAGCACAACATATTCAAAATTCATATACTGACCATTATAATGTATTATGAAGGTGTTTATAGTGCATTATAGATGGGACCTTCACAGAGCAATGTGTTATGCCATTGAGAAAGTTCTCATATCAAAAAACAGTTTATATGGATGCATAACCTGATGTAAGGAACACAAAAGCTGTACCCCTGAGTGATAGTAAAAAAGTTATATGCCATAAAAAGTTGTCTTTCCCCCTTTGGGGATCAAGAAAGTTTATTTATCCATCTATTGGTTTATTCATATTAATACATTGTTTGATACATTCAGTATTTTTGCCATTCCCACAATACTAAGAATGTACACTCTATGCAAGTATGACTGGATCATATGATAAGATACATCATGATGATTCATACATGTGGATGTATCATGCCATCATCAACCCTTTATTTCTGAATACCCTCTGAAATCAATGTAGTCCTTCATTCATTCCCAATTACCCATCATGGGGCAGGACTGGGGAGACTCTAGCTGGCAGTCTAAGGCTTGTTAGGCCTAACCCACACCCTACTGGGTGCTATGACTGACCTCATAACATCATGCTTAGAAGTGTGATACGGGAAGGCATGCTGTGAGAATTTGCCTCTTTGGTACTTTGCAAAAGTCTTCCAAAAAATGATTTTTTAATTATCGTAATTTTGCTGCCAAATGATGCAATTATATCTATCAAAGTGTGTTAGTCATTTCAAAACCTCCCCAAAAGTCACCACAATCTTTGCAGTGACCCTCCAATTTGCTGTTGTAACTGTTGAGCCAGCCACTAGCATTTTGTGTGTTGGCTAATCATTTCCTCATCAAGTTATTTAACTAATTAAGGTAATTAAATAAATGAGGGTGACATTTAATGCATGGAATGGCTGGGGTGCCCCTGAGGAGAGGTTTGGGAACAAAAGCAGTGTTCATCTAGCCATCCAGCAAGAAACATTCATAAATAGACATTTATTACCCAGATGAATAGCTTTAAACACCTTTGACTGCCTGAACCTTTTGTGCAGTACTGTAGGCGGGGCTTAACTCTGCCTTTCTGTTTAGATATCAAGTGTGCGGAGCTGTACTAACCCTAGGTACATAAAATGCAAAACAGACCTTTGAAATACTAATGCTAGTGGGTCATCGTGAGCGTAATTAAAGTGTATATTGGGCACTTATTAAAATATGGTATGCTGTGGCAATAATAAAACTGGCAGTGGATAATGCATATATAATGCAATATTCAATTCTATATAATATGTGAAATTATGCAGAATTTAATCACCACTAATTCGTCTTTGCAGCTATATGCATACAGAAAGGATTTATATTTTACTAATGATTATTTTTCCTTTTTGTTATGATATGTGTACTTTTCTGTGCTTCCATGGAGTCTGCAATATAACCTTATATACAATATAAAATAATAAATAGAAGATTTGATTGCAAATCACAAAAAACACCCATTCCAGTTCTAATTTAGAGCCACGGGACATGAATACGAGAGATGGAACATAAGGGCTGACTGCTCTCTGGAGAAAACCCACCTTTTTGGCTTGCAATTAGGAACTGATTGCTGGAGACTGGAGGGGTTTTTCACCAGACTTCACCATCTGGGTGAATGCAGAAAAGTCCCGGAATTAGACCTGTGAATGCGCCAAGAACAAGCTCATTCATTGCCATTGCTGTTAGAGGCACCTACCCTCTTGGGGTACTTCTAAACTCCAGGATCCAGGTTTCCACGACTCTGGGACAGACAGCACTCGTGGCGCTGCAGAGCTTCCCATTTGGTCAGACCCCAGAGGCCCCTCTATGGGATTCTGAATTACTGTAATCAGGCCCCGTGGCCCCTGCACACAAAAGCCTGTGACAGGGCATCATGGCCGGGGAGCCTCCACAGAACCGCATGCCGCGATAATCACAGGCTCTGTGCGTCCCACTGCGCATACACAGCGCAACACAAAAAAAGCATTGCAGGGATCACAGTTAATGTGACAGGACCGCAGTGCACGAGGTCTCCCCAGGGGGCAGTGTGGGGCAGGCAGAGAGCGGCCACCTTCTCTGTAAGGTATTTAAAACAAAAAGTCAAATATTTTCTCCTGAAATGCAAACAAAACAGGCCACTAAACTATCATCGCGTGTGAATTCTTAGGCACACTTTTACTATACTGCCCTACAAATGCAAAACACAGTAACTACATATTCACATAACTTATCACTCTTAGGCTCTGTTTTATCTTATGACAAAACATCTTAGCTTAACTATGCTTGGTTTTGAAGAAAGCAAAGTGTGAAACTGACAAAAAAAAACTACAAAATCCACACTTAAACCAAAGCAAAACGCACCTTTTCTCAGTTTCAGTACCAATCTCAGTATTGTTGGTGATTCTACTCAGCATGAAGCTGAAGGATAGAGATGCTGAGATGCGTCTTGGAGAAGCTGGTGCAGATGTGTGTCCCCCAGAAGGGACAATCCTCAGGTGGTAGCTATTCCACTCTCTTTATTTTAAGATTAGCAGTTAATTAAACATTATTTATTTTTATCCAAGGAAACATTCACTTTGTTGGGACATCAAGCTGGATGTCCTTATCAAGGGTACAAGAGCAGGACCTGTGCTGGATTTTGGATTAGCAACCTTGGATCAGCAACACAGTTGTACAGTATACGTCAAAGAAGATCCACTGTGTGACTGGCGACCAAGGGGTTAAATTCCCACTGTCTGACTGTCCAGTGCTGCAGTCCAGCCACTGCCTCCAAAGTGTCCAGCCAAGGGGTTAAATTCCCACTGTCTGACTGTCCAGTGTTGCAGTCCAGCTACTTCCTCCTAATTGTCCAGCCAAGGGGTTTCCCAGACATTGCAGCTTAACATCAACACCAAAATTCCAGCTCCCAAACCAGATGACCAAACCAGGACAGGAGCAGACAAGTGAGTCTTGGATAACACTCTGGAAGATCAGAATGCTGAAGAAGAAAGCACTGAGAGGACAAAAATAAAACGCTCGATAGACCGAAGGGAGCACTCTGGTTATAAAAAGCCATTTCCTAAAACTGTCCTGCCTTCAACTGGCTTTATAAATGGGTCGCATTTCATTCCCAGGTCCGATTTCACTGCTTGAGAAACTCGCAGAATGGTCCCCCCGGTTTCTAACCCAGAGCCTAACATTTGCATATCCCCAGGGCCACGTCGTGCTAGAGGACACCCGATCTGAGTGAGCCTCAGTCATCAGGTAATGTGTACCTGGCCTGCCTTTCCCAGCAAGAAATACTGTGTTCTGAAGGTCAGCAAGGCCCCGCTGGAGCCGTGCTTAGCAGCTATGCAACCACACTGTCTAATATTGTTTACTTCATTATCCTTCTTTCCGCCCACATTACCCCTGTAGAAATGCTTTGATGTTTTAGCGAAGCGATTCAGGTACTATTCCCAAGGGCACGACAGGAACTGGAACCCGCATTCTTATGCTGGCCTGGGGGGGTTGGCTTGCCCTTTCAGAAAGTTTTTTGAGGAAGTTTCATTTTTCAACCCATTATTGTGTCAACAATTACATACTTTCGAGCTATTTAATGGTTTTCCAATTCAGAAACCCCACCATGATTCATTTAAAATTACAGGTTCACCAGACACTTTTGGTTAATTACATAGAAGATTTTTATCCGTATTTAAATAATTCAGTCATCGTCCAGTGGGATTTAGAACGAACATTCGTCACAAGCATGGCTGCTTAGCTCTGTCGGCTGTGCCATTTCTGTAGCATTCCACGTATTTTTCTCATAGGAAATCTGCAAGTTTTTCGGTTTGCCACATTCATGCACATAGGAAAACATGTACAATTTCTCTAAAACTGACAACAGTAAAATTTACATTAGGCCTACGGTTATTAACATAAATGCATAATGCATGAAATATAACTGCAGAGGATGACATTTTTCTCATTAGTTTCACATATATATGACATTTGTTTTGCTGCTGTGGAGAAACATAAGTAGTAATTTATACGCATTCCTGGATCTGCAGTATGAAACCTAGCCGGCTTATTGCCATTAAAATGAACAAATAATTCATCTGTAAAATGGCTAACAAGAAGAAAATATGTAAGTTTCAAGATTCAACAGCTGCCCTGAGAGACGTGGAATACGGCATGATGGTAATATGGATTTATTAAGCTGCAGTTTCGATTTTTAAAGTGCAAATGGGCCGGGCGCGGGAGCAAGCGTCCCCCTTCGGGCCGTTTGCTCGGTTGGCTTGTGAGCTCCTTCGTTGATTAGTTGTGTCTCCGATTGGACCACGAGAGAGGCATGGAGCATGAAATCAGTTCCAAAGTGGCAGTGCATTCATCTCCCGAGGCAGAAATATGTTATCTTGCCTCCAGAAACTGTATTTTAAATCCAGAATGGAATATATGTGTTGTAATTACTTTGTCAATACACTGTCAATATTTTTACACACGTGTTTGCAGACGTACTGAGAAAAAGGTGTAATGTGGGAGTAGTACAGAGGATAAATAGGTATCAGTGAGGTCTTGGGGCATTAACTGTGCACTTAGATCATGAAAATAGGGGGAATTACAAGGGGAGGCAGGTGCTTTGGGCTGAGTCTGGATATAAAGGGGTGAGATTTGGCTACGTCCTCACATTGGCCAGTTTAGTGTTTGGCAGGATGATGTTCAGTGCAACCAGCCCTGCCTTGCTGTGTTTCTCTTACCCTGGCTGGGGGTGACAGTTAAATATGCCCCCCTTCTTCTTCTTCTTCCCTGGGTATTTTCACGTGTGATCATCCTCCTTGATTGTGTGGTGGTGGTCGCTGTTCGGTGGTGTGGTGCTGAACCCTTGTGGCATGTCAGTTCCCGACATCAATGCCAGTTATCCAGCACATAACTATGTAGTACCAGTTAAAAGTCTGGAAAGTAACTTGTTTTTCAATAAGATAATGACCATAAGTACAGTACACCTTGAGCTTATATAAGTACTATATCTTGTGATCAAGGAAAGAGATGGAGTACTGTGACAGATGACCTGGCCCCCACAATCCCCCGACCTAAACCCTAAAGAGCTAGTTTGGAATGAGCTGGATTGGAGATTAAGAGTAAGGTAGTAAACTGGTGCCCAGAACTTGTGGAAACTCCTTCAGGATTGTTGGAGAAGCATTCCAGGTGGCAACATCTGGAAGCTGGCTGAAAGAATGCCAGGAGTCTGCAATGCCGTCAAGTGAAAAGGAGCTCAAAAAGTGTAAAAGTGAAAATGTAGAGATTTTGAACCCTTTGCTTTTTAATTGCCATATTTGGTATGTACTACTTCATTGCCTCAAGGTCTTTTACTATAAGATAGATAGATAGATAAATAGATAGATATAAACTGGGAGTGCAAAATATGGGATGAATAACATAGCTAAAATAGATATAATTAACTGTGCCCCTAATAATGATCATAAACAATCTGCAACAGTGTTTCCCACCCACAGCGGGCCCATGTTCTCTCCCTCCCAGGTGCCTGCCAGACAGCCGACAATCCATGGGTACTCAATAACTGTACAGGGAGACAGTGACATGGCTAACTCGGGAAAAGAAGCCCTAAGAAGCCTATCCCATGATGCACAGGGCACATGCCTGGTTATACTCTGCATGGGATGGCATACATGTAATAATTCTGGATTCAACTGAATTAATAAACTAATGATTTTTGCACAAGGGTGGCTGTGCGATACCACTGTCACTCAGGCTGCCAGGCACCGTACAGCGGTCACCAGTCGTAATTGAAATTTTGGTAGCTTTTCCACCAGATGCCAAAGTCCGCAGCGAATGGGAGAGATCCACCTGCCCCACATTTCATGGTCCAATCATTAGGAGCTGAAGGACAGCGCAACCCACAGTAGAAATGAGTTCATGTGAAAAATAGCTATATCATCAGAGGGGACGCATTCCATATTAATGCAGATCTGGAATGCATGCTTCCATCTACTGTAATTCAGGGCATAAGGACATTATACTGGTACAAGTTAGGGGAAGGGCTCAGTGTTATGGGATGAGATTTTTTTTTGCCTTTTTCATAAAATGGCTGTGGGCGGTACCTGGAGTTTAATAGCAATTCTGCACGCTACAAACATTTATCATCATTCGCAAAATGACGCGTAATGATATCCATAGCTCATGGCAAAGGCGGCACAAAGCTGTCAAAAGCATAATAAACCTGACGTCTCTGCGGTTGTACTAGAATTTTTACTTAGCAAGATGACGATCTTTTGAGTGACAGGTTGTGTTAAGATAGAGGAGAATTTAAACTTTAATTAACGTATACCCAAACTATAAAATATGCTAATTCAGTATTTAATTGCCTTCATACAAGGGCTGACTGGTGTGATGATGTAGCCCTAGCATTATTAACATTACGAACTTCCACAAGAAACATGTCAGTGGCAGACATTCAATTTCCTTCACCATCTGTCCTCAAACAACGCAATTACTGGCGATAAGCGACCGAAAATGCGAGTGGTGTGGACCCGTGAGCTTACACTGATGAGACGTCCCTCTGAAATCAGGCCTAAAGACCCAATGATTCATTCATTAATTTCATAAGAAATTCTATTTGGTCTATTACTCTTTACATAGTCCTAGCCAAAATTTATCACTGAGGATCTCCGGAGAGCTCCTCAGAGAATTCCGCACCGTCACACTGCGACATCAATTTCACTTCCCACGGCGTCACACCAGCTGGTTCACGGTGAAGGGCCACAGCTAAGGGGAGCTTCTGTAACATTCTGAAGTTGCTTGATCTCCTCAAAAACACTTTCGCGCAGTTTGGAATATCAGGCCTTGGGAATTGCTGCTCGCCATCCGATGAATATTTAATGTGCGTGACAACATTGTGGTTCGAGACATCCAGTGCAGAGAATGGTACGTTATACATTTTCAAAGGTTTTTAATGCTTCTGTGGACCTGTGGGCATCAGCGTGGGGTGCCCAATATATGAACCTCTGAACATACACCTGTGCAATGCACACATGAAAGCAGCTACTAATGAATTAATAATGTCGAATTTGAATCCCACTTCCCACTAGGTAGTTGGGAGCTGTGACAAACAGAGTGGAATTAAACACACAGATGTTATGGAAGCAGTGGGAGGCACTGTCTTCCACCTTCTACGTTTGCTTGGATGACAGCACGTGTTGCCGAGACTGGGAATCCTTTCCGCGTGGGTGTGGGGAGGGAGTGCACATTTAGGCTCCCCCATCTGCCGACTGTTAAGTTTACTATCCAGACAAGACACGTCAATTAAAATCGGACTTCCCGTGTTTAGGGACAGAGTTCTGTATGACTGGCTGCAACTCTAGGCCAGCAGGGCAGGTCCTGCAGAGTCATGCACAGCAAGACCCAGAGGTCCAGTGCTTTCATCAGTATGCATTGCCTGTAAGTGTATCTAGGAAGGGATGGCTAGCAGCCCCCAGTAGGTGCTGACCCCATCCAGCAGAGCTCATGTGCAACAAATAGAGCTACACAGTTCAGTATTTCAGCAGGAATGTGTCCATTGGGGGGGGGGGGGGGAGGATTTTCCCTGACGATTGAAAGTAGCGTTTGAGTTCTTCAGTGCCCCTCTTCCATCCCAGAGTTAGCTGACCGCAACCCAAGTGACTTTGTTTTGGCTTTGCCAAGAAGAACGTGTCCCTCAAAACGCCCAGAACCAGAGACCCAGAAATTTGCATTATGGTCTCCCTACTGTAGCTAGGGTACCATTTGCTGAAGAAAGCCATTAAATCAAATCCTGCAGCTCAGGCGATTTATCAGGCCTATTATAACGCTTTGATACCATTAAGGCCTCTGGTTTGTGGTCTTCTGCTTGACCTGCTTTGTTTCAGCTCCGTTGTTTGCATTGTTTTGTGGCCTGGCTTGTGGGACCTAATTACAGTCCTCTAGCTCAATCTGGTTCATAGTTAATCCTGCAGGTTATCGGGCCGTTGCTCTGAAAACACTCAGAAGGCCAGAATCTGACCAGCTGGGGTAAAGAAGAAGCTGGAGAACAGAGGAGGAACCCTAACGTACTGTGTGAACAAGCACCAAACTCTTTCGTGAAAAATAGGAACTAAATTAATTAAATGTTCCTGGCAAACTCCCAAAAAGCAAGAAATTACACTTAAAAATCCAGATGACAGTAAAGTTGTTCCACTTAATTTTTATAGTTAAAAATATCAGGTTGTATTGGGATAGTTGCAACAGGAAACAGACCGGAATCTGTTCTCCATTAGGAGATACTTTCAGTGGCTTGTTAAGATGCTAACTGGGCTGGTCCATTGTGTGACAAAGATTTGTGAACTTTTGTGAATCACAGAAGCAATCAGCGGCGCCATCAGTCTGTCTGGTGTGGCCTGAATGGAAATGGATTCAGCCTTGACTTCGCTTTGACACAGCCAGTCCCTTTCAATCTGCAGCCTTGCACAGATGCCACTTAGGGTGCCCGCTCTAGGTGGTGATGAGCCCCTTCCCCCCCTAAGAGGAAGCATGTACTTTCACATTTGTGTCACATTCGATAAATCCATCCTTTTCAGCGAAGCTGGCCCGTGCTGTCAGCCAGCCTAACTAACACATACAATTGGGGGCCCGCTTTACCAGCCAAAAGCGGCCATTAAATTCTGCCCTCTTAAATTGGCAGGTGGACATTAACAGCATGTGTCAGGAAGACAATTACACGATTTCAGTCATTACCTTTCCCATTTTCATTGGTCCTTTTATTCTGCTTTGCATAACAGAAGCCGCTAAAATGAAATCCAGTAGTAGCTCTAAAGGAACTGGCCCAGAGCTGAAGGTTAAGCAGATCCATAAATCAGAGGTCACCTTCATTATCTGACATTTAGTTGATTAACGGAGGCACTTCCTGGTTCATGATTTTTTGACCATCTGCTGAGACGATTCTGTTAAGAGGTCTATCACTCAACCTACTCAGCCAACATGCCACCAATACCGGACTCTGAGTATATATATGTAGGTATATGTATAACTTTAAGCCGTAATTGCATATGTATTATATAGCGTTTCTGCTTCTGTAGTGTGACATCCTATTTTAGCTAACGCTATAGCATGCATTCGCCTGCAACACTTGAAGAATAATTTGAATGGAATTAAATTCTGTGTGAATTCTGAGATTTCTCAGCAAGTAAGCAAAGTCAGGTGGTGTTAAAGTGAGTTCTCTCTCCCCCTGCCTGCTTATCTCTGACAGCTCCGGCAGGAAAATCCTCCACAAGAGCTCGGGCAGCAAACATAATTAAGCAGCATGCAGTTCCTGGATTTCAGGAAGGATTACCGGTATTACAGACGGTGAGGCTGCGTTTGTAACGAAGGGAGTCTCGCTGAAAGGCTTGGCAATTTGTCTGTGCTATTAGGCTGGAGATGTGGGACGCGGGGCGATCGTAGCAGTATAAGTGCATGTGTCTGTGCGTTTGAGGTGTTATGGATGGTCGGGTTTCAGCTGACAGCAAATTGTCCCCTGTGGGGGGTTAGGGGGTGATATTAGTCAGTAGGTTTAGTGCTGGTGTTATAGCAGCATGACCTACTGCACTGAAACTGAGCACCAGCGTCAGCACCACTGGACCACAACACAGTACCTTCATCGACAGGCATGGGCTCGTCCTGGGTAATGAGCTCAGATGCTGACATCATTAAAGGCTCTTAATTTGACAATAATGTGCTGAAAATTATTGGCTTGCGGGTTTTCTTAAAACTGGTATAATCTGACTGCACATCACATTTAAGTAACACAAATGTTGGCTTCCCGGCTGTGAATTATATCTACAATAAAACAGAGAATGTATAGTGTGTCAAACAGTAAAGGCAAGAAAATGGCCAGTATGGAGATGTATTACTTCATATTATGGACTATAGATACTAAGGTTGTACAGCACTGTGCAGTCAAAATACATTTATCTTAGTAGTAAGTGCACATTTGGTAGGAAAGAAAACACAATTTAACATTAGAACATATGAAAATTTAGAGTAACACAATAAAAACCAGTAAAAATGTCTTCTCCAAAAAGTTACTGATATCTTGTTGGATGGTTAGATGAACACCACTTCAGTTCCCAAACCTCTCCTCAGGGGCACCCCAGCAATTCCATCTATTTATTAAATTTCACTATCAGGTCATTTAATTAATCAACTTAATTGGTTAAAAAGGCCAATGAGATATTGATTAGCTACCCGAGGTATGCTAGTGGTCGACTCAAAGAATACATTGGATGATTGCTCAAGTACTGGGGTTATTTTGGCAGGGGTTTGGAAATGGCTACACTAACGCACTTTGACAAGCATAACAGCATAGTTTTACACCAATATAAAGATCATTTAAACATCACTTTCTTTGGCTGCCTAAACATTTTGCACAGTACTGTAAAATGGTGATATTTTACTACAATGTGTGATTATACTACGTCTTTTCCATGAGAAACCTTTGGTAGATCAGTGCCAGGAGGAGGTGTGGTCAGTGATCTGCAGTCGTGACGTTATATGGATGACTTTGTTTGTGAATCTGACCAGCTGCCCCTGATGCCACAGCTGGGCATTTGGAGCTATAATAGATTCATTCAGCAAGCTTACCATTTTCAGGAGAGTTTAAGAGGCACACTGTTGTTCTGAGAAGAAGGCTTGCTGGTACACAGCATGTCTAGGTTTCAAAACCAATGCCATAAGCTCACGGTAGATTAACCCTCAGTGTTCCATAGTAAAATCTGGATAAAGATGTATAAGATACTAAAGCCCCAATGCCTTAGAATACATAAACTTTACTTTAAGATGCTGTAAGTTCATTTATTGGAGAATTCCCAAAGTGCCAATCTCACGGGACCCATCAGAGCACATACCCCTAAGGCCCGTGTTACCCTCCTCATGCTCGCACCAAAGTGCAGCCCACACCTCCATAACTCCCAGGGTGGACAGGCCAAAGGAAGAGAGAGGGGCACTGAGATACCAATAGCAGTCTCCTTTGGAAGTCCCTTCCTGCTTGGGTTTTGGGGTAGGGAGTAGGAGGGAGAGATACACACACATCTCCTCAAATACCTCTGGGCCCCAGGTGCACTCTGCAGCAGGTTGCCACGGTGATGGCAGGGAACCAGTTGCAGCTTCCTGAAGCGGAGATGTCTTGGCAGGCTGAAAGCGTCCTGCTCACTTTACTGTATCCCCAGACAGCTAATAAAGACGTGGAGACATCGCCGCAAAGAGTGGGGTCAGGGCAGCAAAATCAGCACTACAATTACGATTATATTGAATATTCCAGGATAATATTCTAATACCCATTTCACCTAGGAAAAATATATTATACCAAAACTGCATTAACATTATATTAATTATTCAATATATTAATCGGTGTAGAAATGATGTTACTCAGTTAATACATATTAATATAATACTTCACCCGAAAGGGAATGTAGCCTTCAGTGGTGCCCTCCCTTGAAATAATAAAGTCAAACATTTCAGCAAATGCTTGAAGGGCAGTGAATTAACATGCTGCACCTCACTCATCACATATTTTTTGATTGATATGGGTTTTGATGACAGCCCCAAAGGTCATCAGCCTATACCGTACTCAGCTCATTTTTAATTGTAACTGGTTCTAGATGCAGAACCTGATTTTTGTCACCACCAGCTCTCTGATTGATCACGTATTTTGCTGGTGACCTCCGAAAGGCTCGCTCTTCTAACTGAGCTCTTGGCTGGTTCACCTTGAGCCCCCTGTCCACAAACATGACAGTTCCCTGCTACCTCAGGCCTCTGCCCCCCACTTCTCGTGGATAGTGTTGTCCATTTCCTCACCTCCCAGCTCAACAGGTTGCTTGGAATTATGTCCCATCCCTCGATAATAGGGCCTCCTGGCCCATCGGATCCTACATCACTTAGGCCCCTGTGCGTGACACACATGCAAAGGCATCATGCATTCCTCATTCCCAAACCTTCTCCGAGTTTCATATTGGCATGAGCACTACTTGAGGAAAAATGAACCCCCCCAATAATAATCTGTTTGAGTAAGAATAAATGGTAATGCTTGACATTGACTGCTCATTTATAATCCATTCATAGATCATTCATAAGCAGCATGCAAGTATACCTTAACATCCTGACATACTTTAACAGTCATTAATAACTATCATTGTACAGTTGTAAATATTCATATAATCATAAAATGTTTGCATTTAATGATTATATATTTAAGCTGTTAAGGTATGTCAGGATGTTACGGTATGATTACATGCTGCTGATGAATATTTTATGAATGTGTTGTGAAGGTGCATTGAATCTTCAACGAATGCATTATAAAGACATAATAAAGGTGTAATTAATGCAAGGTGTTACTGAATAAACTAATGAGTGCTACTGGGAAAAGTATACAAATTTCCCTAGTAATAATCTTTATTGTCTATCCACAAATTCAGAATATTTGAATGAGTACTGAGAGATATCATCGTAAGGATACTTAATAATAAGGGAAATACACAGGCTTTGCTTGCTGAAGCTTGACCTCACCCGGACAGACCTGAAATCCCACTGGAGAATTCACAGAAACGCTGCATAGAGGGGTCGGCATTTCTCACACAACTAGAAGAGCCATCCCCGAAAGCACTGGAATGCCAGGAGATCAGCTCACTGGGCTCCCGCGCTTGTCTGGAATGCAGCACGGGGCTATAAATCATTCATGAGCCTTAGCTGGTCCAGTTCTCCATTCCTGCTCAAAGGCGCACCGTGAGTCGGCCCCCTGTGATCGGAACCCACAGCTTTTCGCTGACAAGTCGTCTTAGTTCACAAGTGCAGCACCTCTTGTCAGTCTGAGCTCCAAACTTTGATAAAGGGTGAAAAATAAAAGCTATATGATACTGAAGATGCCTGCCTTTCCCTAGGGACACATAAGAGGGACATTAAACTCAAAATTGCGCTGAGGACAGCCAACTGCTGGGATCTCATCACTGTGAGGAAAGGGGTCCTTTGTCTTGCTTTCGTCAGATTCTGCTATCACAGCGTGACTGATGCCGCAATACCTACATTCTACAGTGAGAATCGGTGGCCCCTGAAAGTGAGTGACACTCAAAAATAATCACTCAGCGAGAGGAAACTTGTACAAGCAGACAAACAGAGAGAGTACATGGGGTTGTCTACTTGTTGCAGGATGCTCACATGACTTGAACCTTAACAACAAATGATCCATGTCAAAACTGTTGTAACTAAAATAAAAAATAAGCATGTCAGCAGTTAGTGTTGAGCAGACAAGAATGAAGGAAATAGAGAATGATGAAGCAGCTTTGAATGAGTGCATCTGGTCTATAATGTACAAAACAAACACTGATTAACTGCCGCAAGATGACCTTGTGACCTCTGAGGAATCCTTTAGCCCTGCTTTATACTGTGAACTTTAATGGCAAGGAAATTGCATAGCGCTCTCAAGCTTTAAACATGATTCAGGAAATGATTTGCTTCAAGGCAAGGTGCTTAATGAACAGAAAAAAAGTCAATTAATGAATTTAAAAAAAGCAGCGTGAAGTCACATTCAGATATAATTAAAAATTAGAAAAGAAATAACGAACCATACAAAATGTGCCGTCAAAATGGCTGTGCGTTGGAAAATACTGTTTATAAAACACAAAGCGCCTTTTCGCTGTTTTGTGTTGTTAAACAATCATTTAATTATTCATTGGCCCCCACAAACCTCCCCCGCAGGCCATCTTCTGCCACATTCATACACAGGCAGTTATAAAACCTAGATTAAATATGCATAAATATACATCTTTCTGCAAGTAACACAAAAACAATAGTCCATCCAAGTGGATTTCCCTTCCAGTGGTGCCCAGAACCTTACCATTGTTGCTAGTCACTGGAATTACTAGAGCTAAGATTACACTGTAGTTTGCTTGTAGATTGACCCCACTGAGGACAGTGCGTGTCCATTCGATAAGAGACGATGTTTTTTACTACAGAGGAAAAAAAGCTAAGCTTTTATTCTCCAATAGAACCTTTTCGTCTTGCTTTGTCTAGGAAAAATTGTATTATATTATTCATATGAAGGATGTTTTTGTGGGAAAAAAGATCAAAGGTTCTTGAAAAACAAATACAGAACTATACATATACAGACACATTTATAAGCATTACTAATACTCCCGTGCTTCCCTCCTGCAATTATGTTTTTTTTTAAAGCACATCACTGGATTTTGTCTGGTTTGTTAATTTCCCTCTGATTCCTTTTTTGCCTGTTTGATCCTACCTCCATCTATATGTGCTTGTCAATTCCTTGTTTTGTTGTGGAAAACTTTAAATACAGTGCCTATTGTTATATTACTTTCTGCCCTGTGATGGGCTGCCATGCTGTCTAAGGTGTACCCATCTCTGTGCTGCCCACCCCCTTACCAGAAAATTGTTTACCCCAAAGTGTGTGTGGGGTGTTGAAGCATACATGTCTGCTATGTTAGCACATTCTAAGGAGATGTGCGTGGACATGGAACATAGATTCATCTGACAGTATGAAATGTAGCAACCCACTCACACGGCCCCAACATGAGATGGCCAGCCCGTCCGCCAGGAGGAAGTGGACAAACCTGCCGGGTGGTCCCTAGCCTCCGCGGTTTCAACCCAGAAAAACCAGCAAGATCGAGGATAATTAGAGGCACCTGTCCAGAGACAGAACCATTTTGGTTTAGAGTGGCATTTGGTCTAAGAAACGTCATAGCAGCGCAGAACCACGGCTCGGTAATACACATCACTTCCATAGGGCCCTATATGTGGACTCTCAGCCTTCTTCTTTAGTTCACAGGGTTCACATCAGCATATATGACACAATAGGCCGTGGGAGTTCAGCATCCATGGGGTTCCTTTGGAGAGGAAGCAATGAAAGTTGTATTCTCAGAAGACAGCTGGATGCCTGCTGTGTGGCCACGCCTCTGTGAGCTCGAGAATCACACAATAAGGGTGACGGTGCTGATTGGGGATAGGGTGACGGTGCTGATTGGGGATAGGGTGACAGGGCTGATGGGGGTAGGGTGACGGTGCTGATTGGGGATAGGGTGATAGGGCTGATGGGGATAGGGTGACGGTGCTGATTGGGGATAGGGTGACGGTGCTGATTGGGGATAGGGTGACAGGGCTGATGGGGAAACAGACTGGGTATACACCTCACTGAGGGTCTCTCCCGGACCCAGCACATACCCTCTCTGGCCAAGAAGGGCCAGCAGCGAACTCACTTCCTGCAGTGCTTGAGACAGGTGAGAATGCCACCTCCCATCCTGTCCACCTTCTACAGAGGCACCATTGAGAGATTCCTTACAAAATATATCACAGCCTGGTTCAGGTCCTGTAATGCCTCAAACCCAGTCCCTCCAACGGGTCATTAAAATGACAGAGAAATTTGCCAGGACCACTCAGCCTTCTCTGCTGGACATTTATAATGGCTGCCGCATCACCTGGGTCCCATTGCAACCCTCTTACATCCTCTCTGCCCCACTCCCATCCAGCACAAGGTTCTGCAGCATAACAGCCAGGACAGGAGCTTTGAGATGATTTTTCCCTCAGACTCTTTGACTGGAGAATAGCTCGGCTTCTCTCATCCGGGTATGTTAAAAGGACTGATATCTCTGGACTCACAACACTGTATATAAATTGATTATTTTTTGCACATTCTGCATCAATGCAAACTTCTGTAACAATTTGTTCAAACTTCCCCACCAATCAGGTGGTCAAATGTATGTTTTCTTAATTACAAGGGAAATGTCTTAAAATATCACATGTATATTATATGTGTGATGCCCTGCTTTCCTGCCGCTCGCTGTCTCTCCCCAGGGTGGCTAATGAGCCACGCCTGCTGCCTGTTTGTCTCACCTCTCATTGCAGCCCTTGTGTGGATCATTCCAGCTGCCGCTTGTTTGCCCCTCGTTAGTCCAGTATAAGAGAGCCTCCCAGTCCTGTGCTCCGCAGTCTGGCCATTGATGGTGACCCCTGTGCATGGCCGTAGTTTCCCTGGTCCTGAGCGTCTGTGCTTTGGCCCTGTGTGGCCCCTTTGTTTCCCCCAGTTTGCTCCCCAGAGCTGTCTGAACTTGACAGATTGATACTTGGACTTTGAAGAATGGTTACAGGAAGACAGAGGTGACCAGGGGCCAAAGCTGTCCTCTGCATTTTAACATATTATAAGCAGACAAGGTAAGATCTCATTCCTAATGACCTGGATTGGTTTGAGAAGCATTAGTTTGTGAACATCTTCCTTCCATAGAACTTCAGACAATGAAACAGGTGTGGAATTATTAACAGACTGCTGCTCTGTATCCAGGGAAAAGACTGATTATAAAGTAATATGGCACAAAGCAGGCTGTGCTATATCGTCCGATTTAAAAGTGACGTCGTCACTGGAATGCAATAAATAACTAATAAAGATTTTAAATAACTGTGTGCGTGGGAGGAGAGGCTGGCGGCAGAGGAAACCCCTGTTTCTTAATCAGAAGAAGACGGAGTGCCGGGAGCACAGAGAGCTCCTCCATCTCTTTTCCGAGGTGCTCATCACACACCCACGGTGTCGAGAGGGACGGCCAAATGAGGGGACAGATTGCTTCAATAGAGCGGCTGGAATGAAAAGCAGCATGTGCACCGAGGGCCGAACTGCGGGGAACTCGGCCTCTCAGGCAAAGTGCCGTAAGGTGTCCCTGGGGTCCCGAGGGCTGGAACGCGACACGTGTTGTGGTGACAAGGACAAAGTGAAGCAAGTGGCCGGGCTTCTGAAGCTTGGCTTCTCTATGTGTTTCGGAATGAAGCAGTGAAATGCAACATGAATATCCTAAATACTGGCCTTTATATGGCTTAAATCCTGCTTTGTGTTATATGTGACATACCCCGGCAATGAAAAACTTCTATATTAAAGATTAAAAAAGCAACATCAAAAGGGATAAAGGTATAGCCAGGAAGCCTGGCATATTAGGAGGAACTCCCTCACCTGCTAGTGAAGTGGTCGCCGTGACGACGAGAGGAAGTGGTCCTTGACTTCCTTTGTCACCTTCACAGTGAGATTCAAAACACAACCAGGGTCTTATCAACAGTAGCAGCACCAATTCACTAGCAGTAATAGTAACAGCTCAGAGCACCCTCCACCCCAATGTAAAATTCAGATACAGCAAACAGGAGTCAGATATGGGTGGAAGACTGCTAGGAATGGTAAACAATAGGAAAATGCTGTTATTAGCCACAGCTGCTATAGGACAGTTTTACACTGTCTGATAGCAGGCAGAATCTCATGATATGTTACCATATAAGTAGGCCTAGTTTCCGCCTTAAAAGCCGCACCCTTAAGCCTGCTCTTCATCCTGCCTTTGTACAGTAAACATCTTCCTATGAACCAAATACATCTCTTTCTGGCTGAAGATATCTGCTGGGAGTGCAGGAGATGTAAGTGGTGAAGAAGATGTGGATGCGAGCTGAGCTGGATATGCTAGCTGGAGATAGAAACAGGAGGAGAATGACAGGCAGTGGAGGATAAAACTCAAACAAGGTTTTAAAAATAAAGTCAAACTGAACTTGTGTCACATGTGGAGTGATCGTAGGAACAGAATTCACCTGCCTTGGATGAAGTCCAACATTGATATGTCATGCTGGAGGTCATGGGGCAGCATGCTGTCATCTGTTCAGCGTATAAGTATGGAGAGTGGCTGCATTTAGACTCAATTTTCAAGTTAGTACAATACTGGGAAAATGACAGAAAAAGTATTTTTAAAAAGCATTAATATAGGCTGTGAATGTTACTGAACAAATGGATGATTTTGTGTAGGATAGAAATATAAACAATCTGGTCTGAAATGCAGTACAGATGGACCATAAATATGAGTAATAATACCATAAATGCACCACAACTACACCGTAATCATGTGCTACACAATGAATGTTTTTATTTATTCATACCACACAAGACTCCACCCCATCATCTCGCCGAGACCAGCAGGGTTTCAGTGCCATTTGTGAGCTATTCCATACTGCACTAATGCCCCTTTCTTTCAAAGAACCCCCTGCCCACTGCCTCCTGAATTTCACTGAATGATTCATTCTTTTGTTGTCACCTACACCTTCTACCCCAAAACAACTCCAAAGGCAGAGCGCTACCTTCAAAGGTAAAACTTTATACATCTAAAAGAAAATAACAAGATTAACAAAGAATTCCAGTGGTGGGAATTAATCAGCAAGAAGTAAAAAACTGCAGCTGAGCCACAGAGCTTCTCTGAAGTAGAAGACTAGAGGGACTGACATCTACTCACAGGACTGTTCAGGGCAGCTTTTTTATTTCTCCAGGCAGCAGTCTGATGAAATCTGCTGCCCTACATCTGCTCTGTCTTCACCCTCTCCCAACCCCTCCTCAGGTTTAGGTGAAGAAAGGCAGTGGGTCTTCTTACCTGTGATGCCTACGTACTAAGACACTCTCAGCTGCCTCTTAGAAAATTAATTTTATTATATTATATTTTGACTGTTTCATCTTAATCATGGCTAGTAATGTTTGACTTCATTTGGATAACCCTCCATCAGGGTGCTCCCCTTCATTTTATCATCCTCCATCAGGGCTCTCTCCTTCGTTAGCATCATCGTCCATCAGGGCTCTCTCCTTCGTTAGGATTGTCCTCCATCAGGGCTCTCTCCTGCATTAGGATCGTCCTCCATCAGGGCTCTCTCCTTCGTCAGGATCGTCCTCCATCAGGGCCTCTCCTTCATTAGGATCGTCCTCCATCAGGGCTCTCTCTTTCGCTAGTATCGTCCTCCATCAGGGCTCTCTCCTGCATTAGGATCGTCCTCCATCAGGGCTCTCTCCTGCATTAGGATCGTCCTC
>JAODKM010000020.1:77155-99894 GCA_026780845.1 Petrocephalus sullivani | reverse complement strand
CTCTTCCTTCGTTAGGATCGTCCTCCATCAGGGCTCTCTCCTGCATTAGGATCGTCCTCCATCAGGGCTCTCTCCTTTGTCAGGATCGTCCTCCATCAGGGCTCTCTCCTTCGTCAGGATCGTCCTCCATCAGGGCTCTCTCCTTCGTTAGGGTCGTCCTCCATCAGGGCTCTTCCTTCGTTAGGGTCGTCCTCCATCAGGGCTCTTCCTTCGTTAGGGTCGTCTTCCATCAGCGCTCTTCCTTCGTTAGGATCGTCCTCCATCAGGGCTCTCTCCTGCATTAGGATCATCCTCCATCAGGGCTCTCTGCTTCGTTAGGTTCGTCCTCCATCAGGGCTCTCTCCTTCGTTAGGATCGTCCTCCATCAGGGCTCTCTCCTTCGTCAGGATCATCCTCCATCAGGGCTCTCTCCTTCGTTAGGATCATCCTCCATCAGGGCT
Organism: Petrocephalus sullivani; assembly: GCA_026780845.1. NCBI lineage: Eukaryota > Metazoa > Chordata > Actinopteri > Osteoglossiformes > Mormyridae > Petrocephalus > Petrocephalus sullivani. The sequence continues at coordinate 99,454 of JAODKM010000020.1, read as the reverse complement.
CTCTCCTTCGTTAGGATCATCCTCCATCAGGGCTCTTCCTTCATTAGGATCGTGCTCCGTAAGGGCTCTCTCTTCCTTCTATAGCATGGGTTACTGAGAAAGCCTGTAATGGGTGAATGACATACCTCAGTGCTTATGAAATAATAATCAGTTTTTCTAAAATGCTTTTATTTCCATATAAAACACCCTTCGTACTGCTGTGGCCTCCTGGGACGCAACCTCCTCAAACCAGTCCAGCTGTTGCGAAGCCTCACTAATTGTCTCCAAAGAGAGCAGGTGGACGACCTTCAGTCAGAAGGCCGAGGGCACAGGACAAGCAGGGCAGAGTCAGGACAGAGAACAAAACATCTTTTCTCTCACACTGTGGGTGATTGAAGGCACAGGAAGCACATCTATTCTCCCCAAGCCTAGCTGTTCTTCTCTGTTCTGCTTCGTTTGAGCAAGACAACAGAAAAAAAAGCATTCACAGAGGGGTTTTAAAGTTTTATACACACTAACCTACCAAAAGTCACGGGACAAAAGCACGTATGAATAAAACATAGCTGTAGTCCAAGAAGCACACAGAGTGTCAGTCTTTCGTAGTAATGATGTCATAAAAGAGCAGGTAATTTCTCATAGAAATCAGGTGGCAATGGGCTACGGTCTGCTCTTAATCCATCATGAGTCGGATGAGGGCTGTCTTGGTGTTTCCCTGCGTTCCAGTTCAAAGGTATCATCTGAAATAGAGGTTTGAGGCTTTACGGTGACCAGTCCTTGCATTACATTACATTAGATGAGTCTCATTGATCCCAGAAACAAATTCTGGGACTGTTCTCCTACCTCCGTCATCTTTGCTTAAGAAAACGAGGTATTTTTCTGGCATCGGAATAATTAAATAAAAATAAATTACAATAATAAAACACTGCTCAGAGGGAGCATGCTCATTTCACATGTATGGTTCTGCAGAGGCCAGTATATGCAGCCCAGAACCCCTGGGCCAAGCCCTAAGATGCCTGAACACCTGAGCTGGCTCACATAACCCCCAATCCCAGTGCGGGGGTGTGATTACACTTCAGCTTCTTGAAGAGTTTCACGCACCTCTAGGAGCGCCGCACTAATTCAGTGACAACTAATCATACTTTCATTTGTAAATTAAAAGCAAAGAAAGCAAATCTTTCTGTGTAGAAATTGTATAGTGACTTCACACATGGGATGAAAGTTGTGATGTGTGTTTCGTGGCCTCAGATGAAGTCATTCCGTAGGAAAGGACACCCCCATGAGCTGCGAGGCAATTTCACAGAAAAGATCTGCATGTGTTTGAATCGCACAGGAGAGAACGAACAGAGCAGGCAGCAGAAAACAAAGGCATCATCCCCAAATAGCAATATTCACTTTCAGTTATCGTTAGCTGACCTAGGGTCACACAATTACACGGGCTCGCATGTAGTCAGACACTGTGTACCTGTTAGATAGCTGGCAAACCAAACCAGTCCGCCTGCTTTATTATATTCCATACCTGGTTCCAAAGGACAAATCTATGTCAAGCTCAAGTTTACGAGATGTAACTTGTTACTGCCAACGGGAAATATAGAGCAGTTATCTACCTAATGTACCAACTGCTATATCATTCCCTAAAGTAAAAGAGACCCCCTTTATAGGTAGTTCATACTTCAACCAAACCCAATACTGTGGGAAATGACAAATTAATCATATGCAAAGGAACTTTCATCAATCCTATTTCCTAAATGCCATATGATAATCAAGATACGTTGTGAAAACTGTGCACCGGTCACTAAATGGTTAAACAAAATATCTGGCCAGTTGTACTAGTACTCAGTTAAGGCTGGAACTTGGAATTTGTGAAACTCAATTTAATATTTATAGCCCTCTTCCGGGGACTTTAAAAAGGGAACGTTTCAAGTAGCAATAAAGTGTGTACCAGCATGACACTAATTAGACCCCCTTAAATTATAAGAAGTGCAATTAGTGCTAAACCTATTCATGAATGTGCGCTTGAATGAGATGAGCCGAACCGAACTGAAGGGCTCTTCTGAATGGTTGGAAAGCTCCATGACAGAGAGGGACAGATCGATTAGCAGCTAAGCTGACAGGTGCTTTCAGGGGAAAATCACCCCGAGCTACAAAGGACACGGGGAGACAGCAGGGCCGTGACATAAGCATGGTGACAATTCTCAACCATCTGAAATCCTCTGCTGGATCCAACCAAACCTAACAAGGTGCGATCGCTCATTCAGTGGATAGCACAAAATAATTAAGGCTAACCAATTAATCGCCATTAGCTACCAAAACCTTAAAAGACAGCAGAATAAATATTTCATGCTGAGATGCAGAGTGATTTTGAGGAGTTAATTGTTTGCTGGAATGTATAAAATATGACCGGAAGATTAATTGTTACGCTCAGTCTTTATTAATTTTTATACCACATTTTTACCACTTTGTACAGTATTATATGTTAAACATGAACGTTACTGTCACTACATTGATAGTACCCATCATAGGATATGAACCAACAATCTCCAAGTCGCAAGCCCTGGTCGCAACCTGTCATACTGCCGTCTCACTACGCCGCGGGCTTTGTCTGCCTGCAAATACAAAAATCTTATGGATTATACATCTCTGTGCGCAGTGGTCCATGCAAGCCACACTGGGCTGATCCTGCTAGAGGGAGGATTCTTCCTGAAAGGCAAATCCCTTAAAAAGCAGAAAAGTTAGCTTTTAGATGATGGAATGGAGGCCAAACCAGCGACTGAGCTAGCTGGACATCCTCCCTCCTCTCTTCAAAATCCCTCCTGAACAAATCAGTACCACGGTTCAAGAAGAGATTTGAACCAGCCAAAGCAGGGCCTGATAGAATGGGCCTAGAAAACCTGGTTACTGGAACATAAAGCAATGCAGATTTCCCACTCTCTACGAAAAAAAAAATCCACTGACCCTCGGAGCACAGTGTTAATTAAGTAATTAAATGTTTGAGGGGAACATTCAGTTTTGTTAAATTGGATTTGAGTCCAGTGGATTTTTACCATGCAGTCATCAGACATATTGGGTCCTCTAGGAAAATTACCATAGACAGTGATGTGAACTGTAAACAGAGAAATTTCAGTACCTCCTACTGTTATCTAAAAACACTCAAAAGCTATACAAAAGTTAATCAATGTCAGAATGGCAGAAACTTTGCTGAGTACAACTATAAAACATATGAGACCAGCTCACTGGCATTACTACTCTCTTTTAGCGTCAATCTCAGTGTAGTTTGCTGACTGGGCAGGTTATCCCCAGGAAGCATTTGGCACCATTAATCATCCATTCACAGCCCCTCTGCTGAAAACAAACCACCGGCATGATGCTGCCAACACTAAGCTTGATGATAGGGGGTGGTGTTGCCTGCGCTACTTTTGAGTCACACCAAATAAAGCACTTCACTTTCAGGTCATCATCCAATATTTAGATTAATCAGACCACAAAACCTTCTACCAGAAGGTCATGGCTTCAGGCAAGTTCCAAGTGCAATTTAAACGTTGGCCCTTCTCAGTAGTGGCTCCTGTCTTTGTGAAGGACGCAAAATCTCTGTATTGATGAGTATATGGTTACATCACAGAGTAAAGGGGAGAATTACGAGCAGAACAAGAGGCAGGCAGTTTGTTAAGCACAATCAAAATCAAGCACAGTAAAAGAGAAAGAAGGTGGGCATTCATGACTCATACTAGGCTGTGCCATTGTCAGTGTCTGGTCCAAAAGTCACAAGGCAATCCAAAGAGGCAGAGGCACAAAGTAGAGACGCAAAAACCTGGTCAAAAAATAGGCTGGGGTCAAAAATAAAGTCATGGTAACCAAATCCAGATCGAAAAGCAAGAGTCTTAAAAACAAGATGGGAAAGCCAGAAACCAGAACAAGACTACAGTACAGGACCACTCAAACACAGAGAGTAAGCCGAAGTAACACACTCACGACTGACATATGGAGAAGGTGAGTATATATAGGTAGGAGCTTAGATAGGAGCAGACGAAATCACAGAACAATTTACCAATCAACATAAGCAGTCTCAGGAAAACCAGCAGGCAGGTACAAAAGATTCTGAGAAAAGTAGGTCACAGCGTCCAGTTGGTGACAGGCTAGTCTCTGCACAGTGTTCAAAATTTGGCCAATTTGGACAGTTTTTTTTTTTTATCATTTTATTGCAATGAACCAGAAATGCACTAAAACACAGGAGAATTTCAAACCAGCACAGGCTGTGTTTACATTTTAGTGTCATAAGATCCCACCATTCTCAGTCTGGCCTGCTAATAACATGAGATGACATAAGATTAAAAAAAGCCTGTATTGATCTAGTGGAAATTCTGGTGCATATAGCAGCAAGGTGTGTAATGTGCAGACAAACAAACATCTAGTGCAAGACAGGAGGAGGTGAAAAGCAGTACATATAAAGTGCAGCCAAGCAAACATAGTGCAAACAGATAAAAAAAAGTACAAAAGTGGTCTTGAGAGGTTTTTATTTTTAATTACAAATACAAAATACTTTCATTCTGAGACTATGATGCTCTATATGAGTAAAGATGTATTCCTTTTGCATATATTGTAATTTCACCTTGAAACAAAAAATAATGAAATTAAAGGGAGGGGCAGCGCACTTTATAAAGGCACTCAATTCTGCCAGAACTCAGCATCTAGAATTAACATAGCTTCCCTCAGTCCCACACAGGGCTCTTTGGCTAAGTCGATCATAACGGTTTAACAGCGAGGCTCTTCGCGAGACTTCAGTCTGAAATCCATTCTTATCCAACACATACACAGACACGGTCCACAGTTTCACTTTCAATCTATGCAGGATCTCAGAAACATTACAGAAAGACAGAAACACCACAAAACAAAATAAATAAAAGTCTTCAGCAAAGCACGAGGAAGGGCAGATTCAGTAGTGGCACAGCAGCTTTATCCAGTGTGTCTCCAGGCTCAGAAGCGGCGATTTCAGTTACTGCACCCATCCCACGGGAAATATAATAGAAGAATTCGTTCGGCAATAACAGCCCATGCCTTTGTGACTTCAGGAGCAAAATGTTACAGATTCTCATATTTCGGTAAGGTATTAAAGATTATCAGTTAAGCATCCCATGAACCTCTATGCTGTCTATGACATACCTCAGTAGCCAAAAAATCAACAGCAGTCTCTGTGCTGAAAATTATACCCATATAAGTCATAAGCCCATTTCATCTTAAATGATGTTTAATGGGCCATGGGTCTTATGGGAAGCCTGCGAAACCACACTTTCAAGGCCTCCATCCATAGAGCATGTACAGTACCAGCTGTACTTCTGGTCTGGAGAAACATCTGCTGCTCTGATTGCAATATTTTGAATATGGACAGAAATATACATATTCAAACATGGGGTCAAACAGCTTGCAGTTCTGGGCAAGATGACAAATCAGCTGTGTGGGGACTTGACTAGCAACGTGTAGGAGATCTGAGAAGCCCAGCTAGAGCTGAGCCAGCTTTAGTTTGCAGTATTCTTCAGAAGGATTATGAAAGGGTAGGAGCACTAGACCAACATCTTTTCGTGTTTTGTTGATATGGACCATGGGGACCAAATCCAGTCCTTGCTGGATGCAAGGCAAACTGATTTTAAGCAGTCAGTGCATTGTTTATACTGAAGACCACCCCTTGACTTGAGGTATACAAAGGGAGGAGCAAAGATCACCCCCTCTATGGTCCTCAAGAGTAAGAGAAGCAGACTCATTCATGCGGGCCACAATAAACCAGCCCGAATAACTATTTCTCTGAATATTTATCATTTTTTTAATCAGCATTTTCCTTCTCAACCCTCATGTCTCCTCGCAATGGCACCCACAATCAGTATCTAATTACTTTTTCAACAGTGCACTGTTCTGTCCAGTTGACTGGCCTTCAGCGCTGGAGCATGACACTATCAATGGAAAAGACGGGAACCCAGAATCCACAGAATCACAATAAAAATATTGCAGTTACAATAAAACCAGTGCTATTACATGATAGAATGAATATATCATATGGAATAAATGACACCAAAATTGATAATCTGACTCTTGAGCTTTGTATCTTCCTCACATAATTTCTTGTCAAAAGCATGCATGTTGGTGTTTTAAGTGGACGATAGTTCACTTAGTTGATAGCGTACACTGTCCACATGGGCATAAATTTAGAGCGCAGCATGGTCCGTGGAAGTGCGCAATGATGTCAAAATAATCATATATGTCCACACGGACATGCACGTGCAGAGAAGTATGAACCAGCCTTATCAGTAGACTTCACAGTTCAGCAGAATTCAGTGAGTCGTGGTGGTGGGGGGGGGGGGTACTTTAATCTTACCTGGCTGACTTGACCTCGACCTTCTAAAGGTCACATCACATCAGAACTAAACCATGCTTTGTATTTTTATGAACTGTACCGCTGTTTACAGTGGTTCCTGGCAAGCAAAAAATCTACATAAAACCATTTCTTTGTCTCTCTGGACAAAGGTGTCTCCTAAATAAATAAACCAATAAAAACAAGTTCAAATTTCCTTCTTGAATATGTGAAAATTTAGGTCTTTGCATACAAATTTCGAGGAGCGGATTTAGAAGAACAAAAATAACCAAGGCAGTAGGCAGTAAAATTTCAAAACAATGCGGAGATATGCAAAATAATTATAGGACCGTTAGAAGTTTTAATTAGGCTTAAGTTTGAAGTATAAATTAGGGCAAAGTGCTCTCTAGCCCCCCATCCAGGATTCGAAGTATTTACGGCTGTAACACTAGGTGAGAATTTTCTGCTCAATAACTTGTTTCAGCAGCACTGCTGAGATCAAAAATGTCACAAGTCCCATCCCTGGCTTGCTGTGCTGCACAATCCAACCACGGAGACTAGGGAAGCAGCCTCGGACCTTATCTAACACTTTTTCATTAAGGATAGTCCTTCCCTTTCCCTGCATGTTTTCCTCCCTGTCTGAGCTTAGTTGACCAATTCCCATGGGTATTAAGCCAATTCAGATTCCTTCAGAAGATCTCCATCTGTTTAGTAACAGCAGGTATACAGAACTAAACACTCAGTCCGCTGAGAACCAGTGCAGCACAGAGAGATGCAATTAGTCGCACTGTCCCTGCTTTATTAGTCTACTGAGGCCTGTTTAGACAGATCGGTCGTCGAACGGATCAAGCTGATCCCGCATAACAATTCCCGACTGTCCGTACCAGTGACGAAACGGCACAGCATGCCACGGCAAATTAAATAGGAAATCAATTCAATCTAGAGCAGTTAAACGCTGTGAATTCCAGTGATGTGACAGAGAGAGGGAAGCTTCTCATTAAAGCTACAATGTTCAGAACCAGGTAATCGAAGAAACTGATAGAGGGAGAAACTACCAGCTTGTTATCGCTTCTGGGCACATTTGATTAATCCCCTGAAAATGAGGACACTATGTTACAGTAGCATGATTTGAATAATTTTCCCATATATTTGGAATTTAGTAGTATGGATTTCAGAGACTGTAGGATGTTTTTAATGGTGAGAATAGTTTAAGGGCATAACTGAGTGTCTCCTAATGAACATGTGAGTCTTTTCCCTACTGGGTTCCCTAATCATAATACTACTTGCATGCCACAGTTTGCTGCGGCAGCTTGTTTATGCGCCAGGGTAACACCATACAGGCCCATCGTTATCGCGCCTAGAATCTGCGTCCCTTTGTTTGCGTTCCTGTAATTATCCGTCTTTGCTTGGAAAGCCATAGAAATAGATCTGAGAAATAATAATTCTTGTCACATGGGGGGAAACAGATTGGCTGGAAACCAGGATGTTCTCTCCGAAAACAATTAGGGTTTTATGGTTAAAAGTACCTTTGTTGAAGATATTCCACAGGAGAAAAACTGGAGGGTGAGGATGACTGGCTTCAGTTTAAGCTTCTGTGAAAGCTTATGGCCGTACTGTTCTGGGTGCACCTGCTCTCAATTGATCTCAGAAGCTGAATGGAGTTTATTAGTATTTGGGGGTGTGTGTGGCTCAGTAAGTTAGGAGGTGGGTCAGATCTCACAGTCGGCAGAGTGATGTCACCATCGGGCCGTTGAGTGAGGCCCTTAACCTCATTAGCTCCAGACGCCGTCTGACTCAGCTTTCTCGATTGCTTTGAAATAAAGCATCTGCTAAATATAAAAATACATTTGTACTTTTCAGCTACCATAAAAAGAAATTCTCTCCATCCTTGTCGACCTTTTTATCTACTTAAAGTCTCAATGTTTCAGTCCTCTCTCAGCTCCTAGCTGCCATGAACGGTTCAGAAGACGATTGTACCCAGACTGTGAGGTTCCTGTGACTGAGGGACTTCCATGCATCACCCTTTAAGATTTAAGAGCCTTAAACAGTGAGCAGATGAGAAGCACCAGAAGTGCTTATGGTCCCGAGGCATCGCAGAACTCTTCCCAAACAAATAGGGCAGCCAACATGGTGCTTCCCAGAGGAAGTCAGTTTGGAAATATAGAAAGTATGCAGTTCTCGTTTATGCCTACATAACCAGGAATGAATTTTACCATTGCCACACATAAAAAATAAACAGCAGAAAAGATTTAAGACCCAATTAAGTTTTAATCATGCCTGTGTGGAGAATGTTCTCCAGGCTGTTAGCAAGATGAGTTGAAGCATTGAGAACATAACATCTACATCTAGGATTCACTTTAGCTGTTTATGTAATGCCCCCTTTGGCATGCACTTAGGGATACCTCACAAACAAGAGGTTTGCTCCTGCAAGCAGTCCAAGCAAAGTTTTTGGAATTAAAGATTGTTATAAATAAGACTGAAACAGATTCATACAGCAAGTGGTATTAAGGTAATCAAGCATAGAGGTGAATGCAGGTGTCCACTATATGATGGGATTGCTGTTAATTCACATGAGGAGCTTGGGATAGAGTTTGCAAGGGGAAGTGGTGTGGGGCTGGGCAATCGATAATGAAACACTGGAATTTCTGGTGCAATCAGCTAAGATCAGATCCTTTTGTAGCATTTCAGTCTTAGAGCCAGCTATGTCAACATGCTGTCAAACGATAAAAAGTTCTTCTGGGAGATATATCCAGCAGCCCTGCTATAGGACAATGTTTCCCAACCCGGTCCCCTAGGATCCACCTCGGTCCATGTTTTTGCCCCCCCCGAGCTCACCGCCATATTTTTGGCAGTAGTTTGGAGGGAGCAGGGTTGGGCAGCCCTGCCCTTCAGACTGAATATCTATGTTGGTGTGTAGATGAACAGAGGCCGAAGGGCATACCTGTGAATTCTAAAGACACTGACAAGTGTGACACCACCTGTCTACATAAGTGTGATATCTGCAAGTGGCCTGACAAAAAAACAGGGCGACACTTGTCAGGACTTCAGTCTGACTCGTGTGAAATTAAAATCCAGTCAGGCAAAGCAGAGTTCTTTAAATACAACGTGGTATTGATTTTGCAAGATCAAGGACACACCATTGTCTTTCTAGGGCTCTGGATTTTGAAGCAACACCCCCAAATGGTAACAGTTGCGATGCAACATCTACCCAGCAGCCAGCAAATTCATATCGCTAACAGGGGACAACCGTCTGTGAAAACAGGCATCCTTTGAATGTCAGGAGTTTTCTCCTGCTTGAAAAGACGTAGCATTTTGGACGTAGCATACCGGTCGCGTCGGAGGCTTTTTCTTGCTGCTGACGAGTCAGTTATCTCAAGAAATAGACCAGACCTGTGTGGGCACAGACTCAGCCTCTGATGTCTTGTTGCAATGTTTCATTGAGTCACACCTCACACACCCACACCTGCCTGACTAAATGACGAATGCAGATACTCCTGTGTTAGGAGGCTAAGGTCAGATCCCTACATTGCTCCTTACTAGTAACCACAATTAACCAAATTAAGTTTAGATTTACTCTGGCACCCCATTGCACCGTTCAGCATTCACAGTATGGTAACTGGCTTCAAGAAGTGTGAATTAATGCTTCTACTCTTATTATGATAAAACATCAAAATGTCACTTCAAAGCTATGGGAACATTTTCTGCAATAATCACATGTTATAGTGATCTGTAATTTGCCATTTCTCTTCCTGTCTTGGATATAATGCACCCTGCAATCTTTAATCATAAAATAGCTTTCCACTGAAGGAAACTGCCAGTGCCAGTCCACTGGCATCCCAGAAACTCAGCATTACTAAGTATAAGGCAGTGTGGTGGCTCAGCGTACAGCACAGTCTCCTCATGTGTCCAGGAATGTGGGTTTGTGTGACCTCACATTTTCTGTTGCCAATTTCCCACAAGATAAGTGATCTTTTTCTGGAAAATCGATCTTGTAAATAAGCTTTGAGAAAAGTTGGCAAAGCCATAATTGGAAGGTATTCTGGGCAGTACGGCATGCGTGATGTGAGGCACTGCTTTTGTGTATGACGATTACTGTGCAGATGGTCTTCTGCTCTTCTGATTGTCTAGGATGATAGTGTTCCTCCAGGAGCCCTCACATACAACCTTAATCAGTGTTCCCCAGCTGCTGATTGGCTGACTTAGGCGACCTGTGTTTATGTGTGACTAACATCCCATCTAGTTTATACTCAGCCTTATAGCCCATTCTTTGTGTGACCCGGCTCAGGGTCACCATGACTTCTGGCTTACAAGCACTCACTAAAAAATTGTGGTGCACAAAACCCAAGATATTTTTCCATCCGTCTCGCCTTTATTTTCATTTGTTCATTTGTTTGTTTTCGTGGATATCACGTGTGTTTACATTATGAAAACAGACAAAATTTGGGCACATTGATTTTGAGACCAGGTTTATTTTGTTTATTTCTTCACTCTTAAACAAACAAATCAAAAGGAAACAAGACTCAAGCACCCCTTTCCTGTGTGGCACCAGAATCTCCCACCCGACACCTCCTCCGGCCACCCGTGTTTCCAGGAGCCTAAGCATGCTCATTTAGGTTATAGATCATCATGCTGCAGGACACCAGCGGTATCAAAACTACCATTGATCCTTCACAATACGTTTAAAGGACAGGAAAAATGATGGAAGACCCAACCTCTTTGATCACTGACATGCGGAACATGCATGTCCATGCATCCCCCTGCCTCGTCTGACTGCGAGATGCGAATGGCGCTAATACACACAGCTAATAATTCTCCAGTGGTCCAAAATGCTTTACAATGTAAGAATATTACGAAATGTAAGAAATTCCAACAAACCCGTATAAAAACTAATGCGGACACCTTGTAGGTCAGCATGCTCATACTGTACGTAAAACTATCCATTTACTGAAGTTCAGGACATTAATTGTGCATTTGTTTGTTTTCTCCATACAAACTGTCTCTAAGGATACAAACAGTCTTTCACGATACGACTGGTCAGAGATGCAAGCTTCAATGACCGCACATGCAAAAAGGGCGTTAAGAAGAGCTGAAACATGCCGTTTCGTTGAGGCCGATACAGAGCAGCGGTGCCCCCGGCGCTAAGGGCCAAACGTCCTGGAAGACTCGTACTCTGACGTGCACTTGGGCTTGACCCCCTTGCTGTTGTAATAGTCGACCACCTGGTTCGGGACCTCTGCCAGCACGGTTTTCGCCAAGGCCGCAGGTGAGGCCTGTGGAAAGGAGACATCTTGCTGATAGCTGCAAAGCCCATATGTGCCGCAGCAGGATATGAGCCTGCAGCCCAGTATATCTCATTCCTTACTGCTACACATTGTGCTGTGAGCTCTACAGCTGTCTAAGTGTAGAACATCTGATTAAGTGCTGGTTGTGTTCATAGCATGGAACCCAGGACAGCTATATAGCCAAGCATATAGACAGTATGCAGTGTTGGGGAGTAACGGGTTACATGTATAGGCGTTACGTAATTTAATTACAAAAAAATGTAACTGTAATCCGTTACAGTTACTACAGAAAAAGGTGTAATTAAATTAGTTACTTATGGAAATATGCATGATTAGAATTTTTTATTGCTTTGCACATTTTTCTTATGCAAAGCACCCTCCTTTGCTATTTCCCTCCACAGCTGAAAGTTTGATACTATTCTGATGCTTCTGATTGGTTGCCCTGTCGCGTCTACACTGGTAGCGCCACTTCTGCTAATTAACTCGCCTGAGCAGTCTGAGTTTCTGTAGCAGGCAATGTCAGGCAAAGAAAGAAAGGCATTCCATTGCTGGATATATAAAAACATTTCTGGTACATTCCAGAAAAAGGCAGACATTTAACTGTGCAATGTAATGCTTGTTTACCGACTGTCAAGATGTTATCGACATCGAAACAATCTATGTCCAACGTCAGGAAACATCTAGAGGTAAGTGCAGCTTACTGTAACTGCAAGCACTCACATTACACAAAGCAGGGAAGACATACCTACCTTCAGTGCGCCACACCATGCTTCTAAAGTGTAATGCCCGGTACACACTGTGTGACTTCAGCGATCTTATTAGATCATTACCGATCATACTGTGCAATATGCATCTAATAATCTTGGTTACAACAGGTATGCAGACTGTACAACCATGACACCAACTCACTCGTAAGCTACGACTCATAGGAGAACAAAACAAAATGTAAACACTGACGACATGCGTAAACACCACAATGAATCGCGAAGTGTGTACCACAGTTTAAAACCACACTTGTACTTCTCATCCCGTTCACAGAAAATGTGCCGTCCTCCTACAATATGCTGACCTTGTGGTGGCTGTTATTATATTATCTTTATTAACTTGATCAATCATAATGATGTCAATGTATTGAAAGGACTTTGACAGTGTTTAGTACTGCTATAAGGTAACACTGCCAGGTTACAAAATTTCAAAATGGTTAACACTTGAGAATATTCATTCATAATTTAAAAAAGCAATCAAAAAGAAATGTAATTAGTTACATTACTTTCATATAGTAATTGAAATAGTTACACGACTATTACATTTTAAATATGGTAACTTGTAATTGTAACAAATTACATTTCCAGAGTAATCTTCCTGACATTGGCGGTATGTGGGTTAGGACTCTGTATAGACGCATTTATGTACATGCTTTTCAAGATACCCAAGGCACTTCTACTACCACTGCACGGACCTGGATGATGGCAGCCATTCTGTGCCAGTAGGCTCACCACACAGTAGCTAAGGTAGGGGCAAGAGGGAATTGACCAATTAGATACAGGGAATGATTAGGAGATGAGATTTTATACGGCTACAGTGGGCCAATTTTTTAGCCAAGACATTGCCATGCCACCTCTACTCTTCCTAAAGAAGTCCAGGAATCTTTTTTGACCTGAGAGTCAGGATTGTGGTTTTTAGTTTCATCTGAAGGATGGCACCATTTTTACAGCACAGTATATCTATCACTGCACTGGGGTATTGGGAGCCACACAGACCACAGGGTGGGCTAATCTGTTGGCCACACCAATACCTCCTCCAGCAGCAACCCAGCTTTCCTAGTTGGTCTCCCATCCAAGTATTGGCCAGACCCACACCTGCTTAGCTTCAGATGGATTTTATATTTCTTGTGAAAAGCAAGAAATCTACCCAATTTCTTTGTGGGCAGTAAAGTGGGCAGTAGAGCAGTCAATGAAATACAGTAAGACTTATAACCAATAGGCAGTGATGGGCAGGGTTCCACTAAGGCTCTCACTAACCACTAATTAGTGAAGCTACTTTTTTCATTAGTGGATTAGTATTTCCACTAATTTGGAAGACCTTCAGCTAAATTTAGTTCCAATAACTGTAAATATGCTAACATATTTCCGTATGTGAATAAGGCGTAACGGTGAAAAGCATTTGTAAACGCTAAAATCGTACATATTTGTCCCTGTCTGTTGTGAGCCTGTCTGCAACAGTGCATCTGGCATGGTGTTGGCTAACTACATGTAAACTCATGATGGGTCGATAAATTGTCGGATTTACAGTAATCTGAGCGTCTGAGGTAATCAGAGGTAATCTAGGTGAATGAAGATAAAGTCAATTTGAACTGGGGAACCCTGAACTAAGCGGAGAACAGAGGCCTGTATCACAAAGCTGGATTCTTGCTTAGCCGGATAACTTGTTGGATTTAAGCTACCCTAGTTTAAAGGGACTTTGTTCACGTACATTTAGCCCAGACTACCTTGAATCCAACAAATTATCCGTCTAAACAAGAAATCCTGCTTTGTGATACAGGCCCCCGGTTGTATTTTCCAGGTTCTGACTGACAGACCTATAAACTAATACAGTGCTGAGACCCTGCCAGGTAAACAGCTCCATGTTTGTAGTCTTCAAGTGGCTTCAGTAAGGGCAAAATGTCAGCATGAGCCAGTTACGAAATAGGTCTTCTCTCCGACAAAAATGCTTATATCTCACAAACGAAATAGAAAGAAAATTTCAGTGCAGATTTATTCGGGAGACTATACAGAATCCATAGATACCCAGTTGGGGAAAGTCTTAAATATCCCTCAGTAACCACTCTAGTCCAGCAAATGGGACTTCGATGTTAAACTTGAAGCTCTCTAGGTATGTTTTTATGGGTTTCAGAGCCAAAACCAAAGCTACAGTCAAGTAATAAAAGTTAGAGGTTAGCAGTTATTGTTAGCTGCGACTACATATATTGTTTTGTGGTTTATTGGACTAGCATTATCAAATTAAACTTTACAATGGATTAGCGGTTATCAAAGTTAACTTTTCAGTTAACTGGGCCCACCACTGCCAATAGGGTGTCAGATACTGTACTGTCAAGAGGGTCTGTTCCACAGGCCTGTAAGATTTAAAAATACCCATAAATGCATGTTTTGTTAGTGATGGATCTGCCTGGTTAAATTACATTACTCCTATTTCATACTAATGATCGCAACTCCATTTAGGTTTGTCTCCTTGAGAAATTGTATTCTAGGTAAATTTGATTTCGTGCAGTTTGAAAGTTCAGTTTATTTTGCTTTCATAATAAAACCATTTCTCAGTTCAAAATGGCATTATAACTATTAATAGAAAACAGAAAAAAAACTAAATAAGGTTTATGATTGTATTTGTGTGTGTGTATAATGGGCTACTCCTTGTTTTTAATGTGCCACTCATTTTATATAAGCTACCAGGCTTATGTAAAAGCTTACATACCAAGCTGTGGGAATTTTTGGACTGGATCTTCTACCTCAGTACCACCGCCCCCATTCACCCCAGACCATCTCCTCTGTACACCCTACCTATGCATCACCTTCCCCATCCTCCCCGTACCACCTCCTCTGTACCCCCTACTTCTGCATCACCTCCCCCATCCTCTCCGTACCATCTCCTCTGTACACCCCATCCCTGGGACACCTCCCCCATCCTGTACCATCTCCCCCATCCACCGCAGACTATCTCCTCTGTACCCCCTAGCTCTGCATCACCTTGCACAATAATGTAATGTATTATATTTTGCAAAGGAAAATACTTTAAGGTACAGCTTGTGTCATGCACATGCCTTTGAGGTACATTCCACATTAGATAAATTACTCCAGAATGCTTAGACAATGATATTGTATTTTACGTAAAGCCCCTTCATTTTAAATGCATGGAAATGACCCATCTGGGAGGCATAAGGTTTGAACAACAGGCAGATCAGGACCCTGAGGGCATTCAGGCTAACTTTTAGATAGAGTCAGACCACATGATTACCTTTGAAATATCTCCCTCTTCACTGATGTTAGGCCCCAGGCTTGGAAGGGCCTGGAGAAGCTAGCACTGCCTTAGGGAGAGCTTTCACTATCTGGATAAATCAGGTCCAGTTCCAGATGTGTCAGGAATACTGATTGTGGGGAGAAGTGATGGCCACCTTTTGGGGACAGCAGTGCTTCAAAATTTTTTATGAAGTACAGCATGGGCGTCATTATAGTTACAGTCCACATGGCTAAATGGTGTCACCATGGTTTACTGACAATATGGCTTCAAGGTGTCTCTATGGTTAAGAACCATATGACTGCACGGTTTCCCCAGGTTTAAGTTCTATATCAGCTTTGGTGCTCCACACAAGGCTGCACGCTGATACAAGCATGTGGACAGAGGTGTCAATTTCAGGTCCAGAGAGTAAAAATCCAGACCAGGATTTTGTTTCAACCAACTAGTTGAGCACTGTGACTGTGACTCTTTATGCTCAACTGATTGGTTGAAACAAAGTCCTGGTCTGGACTTTTACTTTCTGGACCTGAAATTGACACCTCTGTATATATGTATATATAATATGCTTATGTAGATGTGTATCGAATCCCGGGACCGGCACACTGATGCTGCTGGTGATGTCCTCAAGCTTCGCCTTCACCTGTACATATGTAGGGCTGTGTCCAAATTAAAGGGCTACCTCAAATGCAGCCTCGAAATGCGTTGCGCGAACCTTCGAAAGACGCAGTCTACAAAGGCTGCAACCCCTGAATTCGGACACAGTCTATATCTCATAGGAAAGCAAGATGGGATATACAGAAAAGAAGCGATCCAATGTAACTGTACTTATATTTGTACAAATGGCAAATAAAGGAACATATCTGTGTCCCCTTAGAACTTTTAAGTGGTCTGCAGTAGATATACTGCAAGTGTAGATATACTGTATTATGCCTGAGAACATTTAGAATATAATTAAGAACTACAGTCCTAAGATCTGTGATCTATTATATATTACCAGGCTCCAGGCCAGACAGAGCTTTGCAGTAATATTTCTGCATTATATATGCATTTATTTTATTACTGAGTAGGCACTTTTATTCAAAGCAATGCACGCATGAGCCATATAACAGGCGTGCTTCTGTCAAGGCAGGTACAGCTTGCAAGAATCTAGTAAGTAATATATTGCAAGTAGACAAAAACTGAGCAAACCAATGGCAAGTTGTTGTGAGGTAGCGAGGTGCTCTATAGACCATATGCAGTTCATTCCAGGACCGTGCATGGAAAGTGTAATGGAGATTTGTTTTTGTGGAGGGAAGGAATCACCAGGTGCTGATATATTGGACATACCTGGGAGGAAGGACTGGATCTTTACACAGAAGTCCCAATGAGAGAGAGAGTGGACAGGAGACAGCTCCAGCAGGATGAGGACTGACCATATAGCTCTTACCTTCTCTGCCAATTACGAGTGTCTAAGTAAATGTGTGCAAAACAAATCCATTTGCAATGGTTTAAATGAAGAGCACTTTTAAACAAGCATCAGTGTTTTAGAAAATATTTACTGTTTCTTATATTATTTAAGTACAAAATACATTTTGTCAAAATGTAGTAAAATGTATATACATTCACAATAAAAACAAATCCCATTTTGCATTCAGTTTCAGACATAGCAAAATGCCTTCAGTATTACTAATTTACACTAATTTCTCTGGAACAGCTTATGAGGCAGAAGCGTATATTAATACATACAGTGCTTTAGCATGCTGTGTCACATCGCAAAGCCTGGAGATTTGAATCCCAGACTTGCTTTGCAATCGAAGTTTGCATGTTAGGCGAAAGTATGTCTCTAATGTGTGTGTGTCCTGTGATGAACTTGCATGACAATCACTGTATTCCCCTAGTTTTGCTGCTTGCTAAAGCCCACCATACATTGTCTCCTTTTCAGTCACTGCACATGTTAATCAGTCACTGGCAAAAACAAGCATTTCCCTAAAATCTACTGATTAACAACATGGAAAAACATTTGTGTATATCAGTAGTACAGTAGTACCCCGGTATTCGTCATTTTGGCATATATCAAACTTTCGACAAACGTCAAATTTACATCGCTTGTCTGTAGTATTTTAATGATTTTAAGTAAATAATGCACATAATTTACTTAAATTAATAAGGTCCATTTACGATGATATGCACAATAGCAGGCGACTGGAGGGGCTTGACGAAAGTTACGTAAATTTCGTAATTTACACAGTACAAAATGTTTTTCTGAATAATAGGTGGACATTGATTTTTAAGATTGCAAAGTGAACACTGACTTTTACAATTAATTAAAGTTGCAATTTCATCAATGTCTATTCATTAGTCCAGGCACTTTTAAAGCATTATTTTTGGGCTGCATCAAAAATCGGCTTAAGACAGGGTTCTCGGAACCAACTAATGACGTAAGGCAGGGTATGACTGTACCTCTTAGATAGTCAACCAACTTTCTATCATATTCAGAGTAAAGAGAGAAACGGAGAAAATTTTACATGTCCTCATATTATTGGACTCATATTTACAAATGTACTCTGTGGGTGGGGTATTAGCTCTTAGCCACCCCCTACTCCCGCAGACTGGCACCCAGCTGGCATCGCTTATGCTTCATGGTCAGGCCGTACTCAGGAGTCATGTCCAGTGCATGCCCAGGCACTTTGTGGAACTGCAGCCTCTGCAGCAGGATGGCCAGGAAGAGGAAGACCTCAATGCGGCCGATCGCCTCACCAATGCAGCGACGTTTGCCCATTCCGAACAACTGAACCTTCTCTGCCATCACTCTGTTGACCTCTGTTCCATCCGGACTCAGGAAGCGTTCTGGGTAGAAGGAGGAGGGCTCTTTCCATATTGTACTACAAAAAAAACAAAGGAGAAACCAACACGTATAATGTCACTAGAAGACTTGGTATAAATGGTGCAGTGGGTAAGGAATAGGGTTCATGCCCAGGGGAGTGGCACGGTGGTGCAGTGATTAAGGAATAGGGTTCATGCCCAGGGGAGTGTCAGGGTGGTGCAGTGGTTAAGGAATAGGGTTCATGCCCAGGGGAGTGGCACGGTGATGCAGTGGGTAAGGAATAGGGTTCATGCCCAGGGGAGTGGCACAGTGGTGCAGTGGGTAAGGAATATGGTTCATGCCCAGGGGAGTGGCACAGTGCTGTGGTGGGTAAGGAATAGGGTTCATGCCCAGGGGAGTGGCACAGTGGTGCGGTGGGTAAGGAATAGGGTTCATGCCCAGGGGAGTGGCACAGTGCTGCGGTGGGTAAGGAATAGGGTTCATGCCCAGGGGGGTGGCACGGTGGTGCAATTAGCACTGTTGCCTCACATCTCTGAGATCAGTGTCCACCATGGCTCCATGTGTGTAGAGTTTGCATGTACTCCCTGTGTCATCATATGGTTTACTCTGGGTACTCTGGTGCCCCCCCCCCCCCCCCCCACTGACCATTCACAAACATGCTGAGGTGAATTGGGGTTCCCAAATTGCCCGTGTGAGTGTGCCCTGGGATGGGTTGGTGACCCTGGGTTGTTTCCTGCCTTGTACCTATAGCCTGCAAGATAGGCTGCAGACCCCCCCCCTCCCCCAGGACCCTGAATAAGACAAGCAGTTTCAGAAAATGCATGGATTCATGTCCAGAAGATTATCAAATCAATGTATTCAGGTCTATATTCCATCAATCACTCATCCTCTAAAACCACTTATCTTATTCAGGGTCATAGATCAAGGTGTATAAATGGGTTAAACATGATGGATATATAGTGGGTAGAACTTACGGGTCATGGTTGACCTGCCATTGATTGATGAAGATACACGTGTCCTTAGGGATAAAGAACCCATTGAGTGCTGTGTCTTTAGTTGTGCTATAAAGAGAACAGTAGAATGTTACTTATGATAACTAAACTGTCTGGAAATTAATCGGTGTCTAGTAGAGCTTACAGTAACTTGCGACTGTAACTTGTACAGTTAGTTACTTAGTGATTAAATTGAGGGAAACCTCTTTCAGCCATTTAGGAACCAAAATATGCTGGGTAACAGTCCAGCAACTAGTAAGCCCCACTCCATTACTCTCCTACACCTCAAATCCCCTAACCCCTAAAGATTCCTTGATTAAATTAAAATGTGGCCCTGACTCACCAGTGGGGGATGGTGAAGGGCAGAAAGGAGGTGTGTCGGAACAGCTCAATAATGAAGGCGTCCAGGAGCGGGAGCCTGGGTTTGTCACTGAGACGCGGGGTGCAATTCATTCCGACATGCTTCCCTGCAGAGACGAGCACGCACATGCGCTTACGGAGCCGCAGAGAGGCAGCGAGTAGCCGCCGTGCCAGTAAGAAAGACAGCAAACAAATTCAATGATGTAAAAAGCTAAATACCCTAATTAACAAATATGACTCACTCAGTTCTTGGTGCAACTTCTCTTGGATTTCAGGGTAAGCAACCAAGTACACAACGGCCCAGGACAATGCTGTACTTATGGTATCAAATCCTTAAGGAAGATGCAATAAGGAAGTTAGTTCTGATCAATGAAATACTCTGGTAAGAATAAAGCACTTATGTATGTCAGACAGATTGCCATTTATATATGAGGCTGACACTTAGCACGTCCGTCTTCACGGGATACAGCTGTACTCACCTGCACCAAAGAGGTCATTGACAATGCCAACGATCTTTTCATCAGAAACTTGGATGTTTGAGTTTTCATCCAACTTTCTGTCCTCACAGTGACTGATGAGGGAATCTGTGATGTCACGGATATTCTTCTAAAAGATAAAATATCCATGAACAAGAAGCACTATTTGGAAAATACTATGGATTATTCCAAAACACATAACACAGGTTTTTCCAAACAGACCTTGTTGAAGGTGCTGTAGTGCTCGCTGACGATCTTCTGCACAAAGCTGGTGAAGCGATCATTGATGTCCCGGAAAGCTTTCATAGTGCGATTAGGCATGAACCGTAAGAAAGGGATAAAGTCAGCCAGGTTCCCGTTGCCCAATACACGTCCAACCTCATCACTCATGTTCACCAAGCTCAACAGTTCTTCGTCGTCATGGTTGTACCGCCGGCCAAAGCACATGCCACAGATCACATTGGTGACCGAAATCACAAGATAGCGGAATGGGTCAAAGTGGCCTTCAGCTTCCATGACAGAGCTGAGCTGCTTCACCAGGTACTCGCCTTCCTTACAGATATGCTCTTCCAGCATACAGGAGTAGCCAGCGCTGCTGCCCTTAACGACGGAAAAGGAACGCAAGGCACTGGTGGCCAGTTTGCGACGGGCATACCAGACTCCTGATAAATCAGTGCTGAATGCCAAACTCTTTCCATCAAGTAGGAGACGGAAACTGTGCAAGTCTGGCCGGCCGGCAAAATCCTCCCCTTGCCTGATGAGAGCTTGTCGCAAAGTTTTGATCCCACTAAGGACCACCACAGGACGCGTGCCAATGTGAAGCCGGTAGACAGAACCATAGCGCTGGGCCATAGCAGTCAGACTAAGGTGAGGATTCCTCCCAACCTCCAGCACATTCCCAATTATGGGGACCGGCTTGGGTCCAGGCAGCTGCTGAAGCCCTTCTGGGATTTTTGGCCGCAGTAATCGAAGGATCAGGAACACAATGCACATTGTTGCCATGGCCATCAGACTTTCTGTCACTGAGATTGATAGACTCATTAGTGCCATTTTTATATAAGAGGCTTGGAGTATCACTCCTAAAAAAAAAAAAACACAGAAGGGAGAACATTGAAGTAAAGTTGAAAACAAATGTTTAAAAACACTCCCCTTTCTTTTCAAGTCCTGACCGGGGTTTGTGAATCAAAGGCGATAATTACGTTTTGGGGCAACTGACAACCTGAGGGAGGGGTTGTATTCAGACTGACAAAGAAACACAGTTTAGGGGGTTTTAGATGTGACTTTAAGTAAGTCGCTAAATTAATTTCGTGATGTTGCCAGATTTTCCAGACGCACATACGCTGTTGGCTATTTTATTTAGGAACTAGTTATTAAATGTACATAGACCAGATCGATCGATAGTGTGTTAACTGAAAATCTGAAAAATATTTCAGTTAAAAACTTTGAACTACCTCACTTACCTGCTAAGTCCATTCAGTTTTTTTAAGACAATAAAGCCATTTGAGATTACTAACAGAGATTACACTTTTATTCGTTTTTTAATAAACAATTAAAAACAACTGCAAAATAACAGTTCTACAAATTTACGAAAATGTTGTAATTGCAATATATGGCATTCGATCGTAATTACCTTGGTACTGTGATCGTTGCCGTTCAATTGCAAAGATGAAGGCGGATTTGCAGTTGCAGTCGGTTTACGTTGTTTTGTACTGTAGAAGTTAATCTAAATCCTCCCGTTTTCTGTTTATGAAATGAACCTGTACTACATATACGTTTCTTTTATACGGCGCCCCCGGGCTCCATTGGCCACCATCTGTGTGACGCAAGTAACTGTCTATTTCCATATGAAATCAGCAAGTGTTTGAAGAGATTGGAATATATCAGGAATCATGGAACAGAAGGAGATTAAAGGAAAGGAGTAGCTTCGGACGGGATGCAGGGCGGAGATACACACACACACACACACGCACGCACACACACGCACACACGCACACATACCATGTATACCTATCTTTATGGGGACACTCAATTCATTCCTATGGGCATAACCCTGATCCCAAGTATG
>JAODKM010000020.1:59246-72169 GCA_026780845.1 Petrocephalus sullivani | reverse complement strand
TAACCAGCGGTCGGAGGCAGGCGCGCAGGCGCGGGGGGGGTGCGGAGGTGGAGGGGGTGAGAGAGAGGGGGGAGAGGGGGTGTGGGGTATCGCTGACCATGTTGATGCACATTGGTTTTCACACTGATGACCTCACTCCAAGCTTCTTCCTTATCTGCTAGCCAACATACAGTCTGCCGTGAAGCATAACTTCAGTATTGTGCATTTACATAAAAATCTCTTCAAAGTCACTAGGACAAAGTAAGTGTGAACAATGTAGGAAAGTCAGAGAGTGATCGGGCTGGACCAAGGATGGGTAGTTCAGGTCCAGAAAGTAAAAATCCAGACCAACCAGTTGTGAGTCTTTAAATTCAACTGCTTGGTTGAAACAAAATTTTAATCTAGATTGTTACTTTTTGGACTTGAACTAACCACCTCTGGGCTGGACCAGAGGGTAAATCAGAGATCTAAAGTCTATTTACAGAGCTTCAGATTTGCTATAAATAACTAAATCAAGTGCTCACCACGTATTATAGCCTATTAGGGCCATGTCACTTGAAATTTACATTTATACACGTGCACTGGGAATTAGAGGAAAATAAGAAATCAGTCAGGGCCCTGCAGGCTCAGGGTCTGAACAAGAGGTCAGGGGTCTGCAGCAATAATTATATCCATGGAAATAATTAACGTAACACTTACACTTACTACTCACTTACAGCCACAAGCCAGTGGTAGGGTTCTAGAGGAAACTCATCGGACTCCCCAACATCTTTTCAGCTGAAGTGCCAATCTCACTTCCTTTGTGTGAGGATAGGTTGGAACCATGAGCTGGAAGCATCTGATTAGCAGTGCAGACAGCTAGTTATCACCTGGGGACATTTGTACTGACTGCTTCTGAGTAGAGATGTCCAAAGGTGATGTTGCACAACATAGACAGGAACCAAAGAATCAGAATCAATGTGCCATTAAGAATCAAGAAAAAAACAGCAAAACAGGTCAAATAAAGGAAATAATGGAAATAAACCAGAATGTCAATCAGATTTTTTTTGACGATTGCGTCATTCTGAGCCTTTCGAGTGGTCACATCAAATATTCAAATGTCACTAATTCTATAATCGGGACTCTCATTAATCACAGTGACAGATTTTTTTTAACATGGTGATTTTGTTTCTTTTTTCCTACCCTGTGAACATTGTGTCCTACTTTTGAATATTACTCATATTTGAGAAATTCGTATTATTTACAGAAGCTTCAAAGACACTCCCAGTCACCTGAGGGTAAAACTCCAAGAGGTTTTCTTTTTTGTGAATGAGAACGTGTCTCCGTCTTACACCACCTTACTCTCTTCTTGGAAGGTATGTATCAGTGGGCGTTGGACAGCAGCTTTGCCCGCTGGCTAATTCTCCGCCTGACCTATGGATGGCGAGTGCCCATCTCATCCCCCCGTCTGTGGCTCGGTACCTGCCCCCCACACAGGAAGCGGGTGCCGTGACTGTGCCCCCCCCACCCCACCCCCGCGAGCTTTAATTCTCACGGCAGCATGTCGGCCTTTCGTCAGAGGACGTGGAAGAGGTACTGTGGGAGGGTGTGTGGCTCAGTGTGGGTGTGTGTCGGTGAAGTCTGCGGTAAGAGATGAACACCGTTCAGGTGGGGGGGGGGGGGTGTGCAGTAACCTCAGATGGCTTTTTCAACACAACATTGCTGTTTATGAACACGTTCTGGGGGGTAAGGCACAGCTTGCAGGCCTTTCACATTCATGTACACAGCAAAACATGCAGAAATATCCTTCACATGAAGGTAAAAAAATTTATACTTATTAAAATATTGGAATTTGCATTTATATAAAGCAAAATGTTACTATACCTGAATATCACATGAATATTTGTCAGAAATGGTATTTGCATTTATGGGTCCTAAATGTCTTAGAAATATTACGAATGTCTCATAACAGACCAGCACATTAATAAAAATGTGTGCCTTCATCATGAATCATATGTGCTCAGGTGAACTGGTGTTTGACTAAATTATGGGTATAGCACATTTCCTTTTATGAGTAAAGCTATACATTAATTACATTTCCCAGGCCATGTGCCAGGATCACAGCATTTTCCCAATGGCAGGATATGCCTAGTGCAACCTTATTTAATACTGCACCTTTGATAATATCACATTCACTTAAAAAACATCTATGGGACCTTAGACATAGCGTGAACGATCCAGGTTGTAACAAGTCGAGAAGTGTTTTACAAGCAGTCAAGCCTGACAAATAGCTCTGAAGGATTATAAACTCTTTTTTGCACATATACAGTTGGGTAGCACTGTGTATATTCAAGCCGATACTGAGAACACAGCCAGCCCAGCCAGCTGGCAGACAAGGAAGGGACCAGAGATTTGACTTTGGCTGTCTCCGATATTTGAGCAGATTAACGAGCAATCAGTGCTTTTTCATATCAAAGTAACTTTTTTTTCTGATTGAGTTTCTTTATTCTTTTTGCCTCTTTTTTCAAGTTTTTGCAGATTCTGTTTCCCCGTGTGGATTTGATCTGGATGTAATAATCGGTTTGGTCTACAAGCAGGCACAAGAGGGAATAAAAGATGCAATTAAACTTTTTTCTACACTCTTTGTAAATGATATATGATTCTGGTAGCTGAAAATAACTCTTTCTATGGCACTATTGGGTTTTATTATTAAACGACCATCAGCAAAGGAGGTGATTGCGTTGAGATCCATTAGCAAAGCACAGCACTATGAAACAGTGTGTGACAGAAGACAGAGGGCTTGGTGTCCAGAGACAATTCAGAAAGCCGGGTCAGACAGTCCCAGGACAAATTGGGGTTAAGGGTCTCGCTTGAGGGCCCAGTGACAAAATCACTCTGCTCCCCACAGAGACACACACCACCTCCGAGACACTCAGGCCGGGCCCTGCCACATGATTTAGACAAGGCTGTAGGTTTCCCTGAATACCAACCGCTCAGCTGCCTACTGTAGTTTTGATGGTGATGATATCAGACACTCACCTCTACTTCGCTATCTCGGCGGTGAGGATTAAAGGCGAGATGTAGGTGGGGCTGTTCATGCCAGTGTACACAATGGGGACTCCTCTCCTGGTGCACGGTCAAGAAAAAAGTTCCAGTTTGCAACTGTTCCCTCAAGGGTCTGCCAGTTGTACCCTAGCTGTAAGTAAATGTACCTTTCACAGAAATGGATTCTGAGGAACATTTTTGCAGCATTGAGAACATAAGATTGTCGGAAAGGCTCTGGGCCCCCATGACCCTGAATAGGACAAGTGGTTACTGAAAATGAATGAATGAATGTATGAATGAATAAATGAATGGAGATACATTAATGATGTTTGTACCTTGGGGAACAAAACTGCACCAGGGCTGTACCTTTTTTTTTCTGAAAGTGTGGGGGGTGATAAGCAAAGTGCAATGAGGAACTGTTTTCATCCATGCATACTTTTTATGAAAATCCTCCGGTCACAGTACACGTAACACTTCAACCCGAGGAGACGTTAACCACTCTTGACTGTTGACACCCATACATCCCACTTGCCGGGCTGAAGGTATCATTCCTGCACACCTTCAGAAAGGCAGAGAACAACACAGGCTTCCAGGCATCCTTCAGAACCTCTCGGTGTTCTTCATGTAACATTTCAACATGTCAAAACAACCAAGACCAGCACAACTGCACGGCACTGGCAGGAGGAGGGACCGTCTCCCCTCCTTAATGAAAAGCAGGAACAGTCCAATGTTGTCATCTTTCCCGATCAGCTCCCCTCCCCCCCACATTAAGGTGGTTGCTTCTTGTGGCTTGTCTCCAAAACAGAAAAAAAGTGTCTGTTTTTCAGTTTTACATGACAGTTAATTGGACCGCTGGTGTCACGGATTAACTACCTTTGCGATGCGCGTTCCTGCATGTTGGTGGAACTCAGAAATTCACACCTGCGTAAAAGTGCATCTTATTTTATGGAGACATTTTATTATTAGTTTATGTAACGTATCGTTTAATTCTACTGTAAATATATTGTTTATCTTGCATGATTTATCATTCGGGTGACGGTTATATATTTTACGTGAAAAGCTCTTTCATATTGGGAAAATGAGCCTTAAAAATAATTATTTGTAATTTGCGAGCTCGGTGAGCTAAATGCCAAACAGGCCTATTGCAACGAGTCCCGGGCGCAAAAATGCAATCGTCTTGTTAGAAGGAAATCACTTATGTTCTTATAAAAATCGTTCAAAAACATAAGATGGAGAAGAGAGAGGAAGGAAAAGACCTCGCAAATTTTTGTTAAACGTTTTTATAAAATAAAAATGATAACTGAAACACTAAAGTACAGATGAACTACTGACAATGAAAATAATGTTGTCCTATATGAATCGACACCAAGAACGAAATAATAATAATTGCAAATCGCTGAAACGTTTAAAATATTCGAAATTAACATAACGTGATAGGTGCAAATAAAGATTAAAAGATTCGTGAGAATGCCGCCTGCCACGGGCGAGATGGAGAGCTCAGATTTATGAAGATGAAGGAGACATCCTCACGCAAGCAAAGCGGCACGATGTCCGGAGGCGACCGCTTTTCCCAAAAACACTCTCTCTCTCTCTCTCTCCCTCTCTCTCTCCCCCTCTCTCTCTCCCTCTCTCTCCCTCCCTCTCCCCCTCTCTCTCTCCTGTCCCACACCGCCAGATCCCGACGCACCGCTCCGCGTACAGAAAGCACAGCGCTGAGCCGCAGTCACGCAGCCTTGGTGAGTTTACACAACCTCTGCCAATCGGCAGCTCACTCCCCGGGTGCTCACGTAGCTGCCCACTGCTATGTCCCTTACGAAAATGAACCATGGTTTTACTATGTTTTTTTTGGGTAACCATGAGTTTATGACTATGGTTTTATCATGGTTACCATGCAGTGCTATAAGTAATCCATGGTAATACTATGGGTAGGGGCTTAGTAATCGTGATTACCATGAGGTACCATAGTAAAACCATGGTTACTGTAAAAAACCCATGCCCAAAACCCTAAAAACCATTTCTGTAAGGGGTCACATGGGTTAAATGCAGAGGACACATTTCATTGTTGCATGCTGTGGTGCGTCAACAATGACAATTAATCACCTTCATTATAATGCTACTACTACACTATACTATAATCACCGCAACAGATGACCCAAGACTACTGGCAGTGATTGATTTAAATTAACCTTAAACAGCTGAACCTTCACCCTGCAAACAGCCAACTCCCTAGACCGTAATATGTGTAAAAATCAGTCGCATACAGTATATCCCTCAAAACAACAAATATGCAAAAAATCTGAAATTTGGTTTTAAGACCCAAATCGATTGTAAGCTTGTGGTAAAGATTTTTGATTAATGAAGTGAAACGGCTTTGTTAAAAAAATGTATTATATGGATTATGTAATAATCCATAAATTATGTTCCATTTTAGCATGGAACTTTTACATAAAGCTTTCACAAGATAACCGCAAACTAAACACTACATAGTTATAATTAAAAGTTTGTGATGCTTCAACTAAAATGAAATAGTTTAAAGATAATAAGACTCTTATTCAACAGATTTTACTTTTCATACTTCAAATAATTTGATTATAGTTCATTTACTTGTTGACTGATTTTGATTTTATGATGGGGTTTTACAGATGCCAGCTCAGCAGGCCTCGGTGGCTGTTAGCACAGCCGGAACCAGGGGAAACGGCGAGGCCTTCTGGGAGCACTGACCTTTGTCCCTCCCCTCCGATGACACCTGTTTGTCCATCCGCCTCAGCCAGGGTCTTGGGTTAGGGCCACATCTGCACGAAACACACTGCCCTGGGTGACCTACATACAGCACTGTACACAAGCCTTAGGCAATCAAAGACAATGATGTTTAAATTAACTTTACGTTGATGTAAATCAACATGATATAATGTTTGTAAAAGTGTGTCAGCTTGGCCATTTCTTAACCTCTCCTATAGTTCCTCCAGGATTTGCAGCGACCATCCAGTACACCAATGTATACTTTTGACTTGAATGCAAGCACACCTCGTATGGCTAATCAGCTGTATTAGGCTAGTCAGTACCTCTTTTTACTAATCAGATTAATTAATTGAGCTGGTGGTGAAATGTAACAAATACATGGAATGGCTGAGGAGAGGTTTTCTTCTATCCATCCAACAAGTTATCAGCGAATTTTTGGAGAACAGAAGAAATTCCTGTGCATGTTTATTGTGTTACTCTTAATTTGCATATGTTTTCATGTCAAATCATGTTTTGTGTTCTGAACAAATATACCCTTGGGGCCCAGATAAATAGCTTTAAACATTTCGTTTGACTGCCAGAGATTTTTGTACAGCACTGTATGTATTGGGCAGAGCCAGACACCCCCACGGAGTGGAATAGTTATACCCATATCCAGCAGTAGTAGTCCCACGACATTGAAACCCTTGGCATCTCCTGCATATCTCTTTGCATATTCTATGTTGACCTGAAATCTCATTACTTTTGTGCTGCCACCTACAGGCAAAGTGGAAAACTCCCCCAGTATAAGCGCTGGAAAACACATCACCCCCTTACTAGTGAGTGTGCCATGTGCGGGGCAGTAAAGTATGGGGTGTCACCAGCCAGAAATTAGGCTGATGCTTCATGTTCGGTGGCTCCACTGGCATGATACTGGTGATATAAGCGTCTCCTGAGTGTCAGACGCTTAACCGAGGCTTAAAGAGTGACTGTAAAATGAACATGCGCCATTGATTCCCTGATAAGATCCCTGGCTTATTTAACTTGAAAATTCATTTTAAAATTTTATTATGTTAATCATAATTTTCAGCACCCATAGGATATGGTTCAAACTGACATTGGCATGATCTACAGCATGTAACACTGTTTTTGCAACACATTTATAAATCACCGTAAATCCAAGTACATACATATGTCCGCTGGGGGGAGGCAGATCGACGGCTGAACCTCCATGGTCTGGCTTTGTTTGTAATCGGGGGAATATGACGAGACAAAGCCAATTATGGTCAAGGACTGGGAGTCAGAGCTTTCCTGGGGTGGGACCATAAACTGACCCAATAGTGTCAGTCTAGAGACTGTAAGATGCAGAAACATTCCCCACACCAACCAGCATGGGACTCTTCAAGACAAGGGAGGTGAGTCTGTCACAGAACCTGAAACCAATCTGCTTCACTTTCTGCATATAAACAAACCGTATCCATGCTCTGGGCCAAACAGATGGGCCCCCACATATTTATTTATTCCGAGTTTTATTAGCACATTTAAAACTATTTACATGACTGGCACTTGTAACGTATTAGTAACCATGATTAGGAGACGCCGTCATTGGTTACGGCCCATTTCCATTTTGGCTGAGCTCACATTAATATTAAGATTACCGGAAGACAAACAAAACAGGAAAATGCAAATGTCATTAAGTAAAGACACTGGCATCCTCTTCTACTGGAAGCTGCATGGGTCGAAACGTAATGAACTCTGAGGGTTACTGTCTGCGTATGTGCCTGCTAACCCTTTTAAGCTGTCCCTATTTGTTTCTGGCGAGAAGCTAGTGGCGGTGATTCATTTATAATTTGGCGCTATATGATGAAATGTAAGGAGGAGAGAAAGCCACATACAGTGACAGCCAGCAGCAGGGATGAGTGTGGGCCAGCTGGGGAAAAGGCTCTTCACAGGAGTTACATGTATATGGACCAATAAGTAACTTAGGTTTTAAGGATGGGCTCATGGAATGCCACCATAATAATAATAATAATAATAATAATGAGACACACGTTATATGTAAAAAAAGACAAATATTAATGAAGGGTTACACAGGTGCTTCATATTTCAGTGGAAAAACTGCAATCCAGTCTTCCTGAGCCACAGTAATGGAGTTTAAATACACAACAAGACAGAAATAGAGTGTTAATATGTCACATTAAAAGGGCGTTATCCAAGACTTGGGCCCGAGGCACAGTGCCAGGGTGTTCATACAGATTAGCGAAATGTCTCCGAATTCTTAGTGATGGGATACATGGCTTGGCTCAGGTGGCAACAGAATGTCCAGCTGCTCCTTGTTCACATGACGTTACCAAAGACTGTAAAGGAACCGTTATCATTCAATTACGGTCCCACTATGTGACCGGGAAATTATAAACTAGTGCAAAAGATCCTCTAATCATAAGCATTCAAAATCATCAATGTTGGACCGCAATCCATTGGCAGAGGTAACGCATAAGGAAAATTTGAGTATTTTTGGTGTCCCCAATGTCAAGAGTTGTGCATGAGCTCCTCCTGGCCCGATTCCCACTCTTCAAGACCAGAGTTGCTCTCCAGAGATTCTGTGTCCAGAATGATGTCGCGGCGCCTCCCAAACACATGCTCCTGCAGCTCGATGATGTCATTGCGAATGTCCGCCATCATTAAGAGGAGGAAGTCGAAGGAGCCTGGGGGACCCTACGGAGAGAGGTGACACGGCGGGCAAGGAGTCAGCCCAATGTGAAGAAGGACGTCAAAGCCAAGAGGGGTTCTGACTGCTCTTACCGCTGGCCCAGGTGGTCCAGGAGAACCCCTGTCTCCCTGTGTTCAGGACAGAGACACGCCAGTAAAAAACACGCAGAATTCAGCTTATAGGGGCAATGCACTCTGAATCAGCTGGACATGTGCCATTCACACATCGGGAGCTATCAGCGCTCACCAGCACAACTGATCAACCAGAGAAAGTCCAGTTACCTTCTGTCCATCTCTTCCTGGAGCACCAGGAGGCCCCTAGAGGGATGAAGAGAAGTGGTCAGAGAAGAAGAGTAATGAATGCAGACGACTGTACACCTTGGAATCCATGTTAGGGTTCAGTATCAACACCATCTGACACCTTTCTGGAAGATTGAAAGACTTGACTGGACTGAGAAAAATTGATTGACGAGAGATTAATGTTATCCATGAAGACAGAAGACAAGTACTGTGTGGCATTCTCACCACCGGACCCCTGCGACCTCTCTTGATGTGATCCAGATTGGGCGTTGGTCCCATGGGGCCCATGCTCCCACGTGGCCCCTGAGGGCCAGGGGGGCCTCTGGCTCCTGGTTCCCCTTTCTCCCCCGGTTGACCCTGGACCCCTGAGACCCCAAGAGTGAGGTCAGAGCAGCAGTGGACTATGGATCTGAGGTTTATTCAGATGCAAAGGAAGCACATGCAAGCTGGACGCACGCACCGTGGGTGCCAGGGGGCCCTGGGGCTCCAGGAGGGCCCCGGAGGGAGTAGATGTTGGGCTCTTTTTGTCTGTGGGGCAGTTTGTCAGCGCTGCTCTGGCCAGGTGGGAGGATCTTTAATGAACAGACACACAGACACAGGTCATTCCTGCCTTCAGACAAAGTCGCCATGCTTAACAGCACCATCTGTGTGCGAGTTTCATACCCCTCATTTTTCAGTTAGTTATTTAAAAGCTCCTTCTACACAAAGCAACATACATTTCTGCTCGTGGGAGTTTCACGTACATAAAAATGTTCTGAAGGCAGGATGAAAAATGATTTGCTCAGAGACAACCAATCAGATTGTAGCGGAGGCAGGGCCAAGCACCTAGAGCATGGACCAAGAAATCTGATTGATTGGTCTGACCTGATTGGTTATTGCTCTGAACCAATCATTTTTCATTATATCCATGACAAGGCTGGGTTAGCCAGTCCCAGCAACAGCCCAAATAAAACCACATGCTTTTTGTTAGCATGTATATTCTCATATAGAATGAGTCTCTGTTGTCTTCTTTAGTGAAAACTTGATTTTGATCATAATTTTTAAGGACCTATATCCCTGTGCCAAAAACCAATACAATATAAACACTTTCATAGCTCAGCTGTCCCACACGCCCCCCTGAGGGAGTCATGTGTAAATGCAGTGTGCGGGTGGCCACACCTGGCCACTGGATGCAGAGTCCCCCAGCTTCAGCCTGAGTTGGGTCAGGCTCTCCTTCATGCTGGCCACGTCCTGGCAGGTCAGCGAGCAGGAACCGCTTGTCATCAGCCTCTCGGACTTCCCCGGGGAGCTCACTGGGCGCCAAATCCACGCACACGCACACAGAAGGGAACCGTGAGACACACATCTCTACGTGCAGAGGAAAAAAAAAAGATACACACAAATATAGCGTCCCGCACAAATAAGGAGCCAGGTGAGCAGGCAGGCTGTGGCGCGTGCGGGCGGGCGTGGGACTCACAGGTGTGGCTGGGCATGCAGGAGCGCTGGTCGGGGCCCAGGGTGTACCCACTGCGGCAGCGGCATTGGAAGCTGCCTGGCGTGTTCTCACAGGCCTGCTCGCACCCGCTACCGCCAGACTCCTCGCACTCGTCCACATCTGTGCCAAAGAGACAGACTGGGTCAGGTGCTGTTTTACAAATACCTGCTCCACAGTGCCGGGACATACTGGGAGTAATAAACACAAGCTAGCCTAAAATAAGCAGGGATTCGAGGAATACATGAATGAAATCATCCATTGTTTGCCAATTTTTTGTTTCACTCATTTCTCAATTTATGGTTATGCATCTTTTTGCAAACTGCAGCCTGGTTCTTCTCTGTATCTCTTTAATGAAGGGCTTCCTCCTTGCTTTATGGAACATCAGTCCTGCTTCTAGGAGCCTGATACTAACTGTCCTTCAGTGCACTTCACACCACTTAAGGTTTCCCATTCCTTATGAAGGTCATGTCATCCTCCGATTCACGAGGCTCTGCTGGATAAGTTGATGGTCATCTCTGGCATTAGAAAGTCACTTCCGCCCATTACCAGGCTGGTTTCTGGTCATTCCCAGTGTGTCCTGCTTCACATTGTTCTTGTGTAGCTACTGCTGTCTTAGAAATAATGAACCTGGAAGCAACCTGCTGCTCAGTGTAGCCTTCTGCCAGCAGAACCAGGATTAAACCAGGATTTAAAAATGTGTAGATTTTTTTTTTATTGTGCTGTGATCGCTTAATTTTTTTTGGAACTGTATATATACATGTTTGAGAGTGAAGCTTGGAGTCTGAACAGGACCTGGTCATAAACTGTGCCCCAGCAGCATTTTAGGAGGTTAAACACCTTACTCAAGGAACCAATGTAAATATGACTGTTGGCTGGGGCATAAACCAGTGATCTTCTGATCACAGGCAGCAACACTTAACCTGCAGAGCCACTCACCACCTTACAAATACAGGCCCCTACATCCTAACTCCAGGGCAGGGTTACTGTATTCTATCATTCCTATTGTTTCCTATCACTCACTGCCTTGTTTGACATAACAGGAAGTGAAGGAATAGCCAATGGGAGTTAAACTCACTGGTGATTGGCCGTTCCTGGTGATTGGCCATGCCTTGTGATTGGCCGTTCCTGGTGATTGGCCGTGCCTTGTGATTGGCCGTTCCTGGTGATTGGCCCTGCCTGGTAGCCAGGCCCACAGTGAATCGTTCCTTTGACCAGCACGTAATACATTGCTGTGTACACAGACCACTAGCTGAGGGCATTGTGTTAATGGCTAAAGGTAGCCCTGGGGGAAGACTGACCAAGGCAGTAGGGGCGCTGGTGGTGGCGATGCCGTTCCCTGTCGAAGCGGAACCCCGGGTAGCAGGTGCATATCACTCGTCCGAAGTTGTCTGTGCACTGCTGCTCACAGGGAGACCCTGCGCACACATCCACACCTGGGGCAAATGCAGTCAGACATCAGTCACCAGTGTACAGCTCTTTATAGACAGTTCAACCTGTAAAATTAGCCTTTGATCCTCGTTTGCAACCTTTGGTTGCTTTACTACCCTCTTGTGGTAGTGGATGATATGACCACTCTGGAATGCAATGTGTTTTTTTGCTCCATAGATCCACAACATGCTGCTTTCTGTACTTTAAGAAAACTGAAGCTGCACACGCCTTTATCCACTGAGACCGCATGCTTCTGTCTCTACCTCGAGGGATAAGCCTACTGCTTTCATAAATATGGTGCATTTCAAATCTGGTGTATTTGTTTACCTACTTTCGGGTATGCACTGGCCCATCACAAACCTGTACCCTTCACAGCATTTCCTCCTGGAATAAAGACACAGGCTGTCAGTCAGCGTTCAGCATCAGCCCAGCGAAGCACTCAGGCATGAAGCGCAAGCAGCTTGTTAAAAGTCAACCAAGGAATCCACATTAGTCATGGGATTTGGGAACAAAAAAAAAAGTTCTGAAGGCTTTCACTGAATAAACTAAAAATGTTTGTATAAGTTTGCCACGCACTTCAGTAACAAAAACCGTGGTTCTATTTCTGGCAGCCACGAAGGTGAGGCCAGTTCTTTTGCTGCTGCGTTTTACGGCGCAGTGCAGGTCAAAGCTCCTTCAGAGTCAACCATCCATCTCTCTCTCTCTCCACGCAACACGGCTCAAATGAGGAACAGGTGTGTAAGGGGACCAGAGAGCTTCATATACACAATAGATTCTTCTTAAGGGTACCGGAGCGATTTCACTCCTGGCACTTGAAGCCCTAACTCCTTACTGCTCAGAAACACAGTCTTTCAGATGACGCTTGGGGAAATCTGGCTTCTGGGCCATGAGATGAAGGGTTTTAACGGTGACCTCTGACCTCTGGGGTGAGAACGGCATGCAATCCTGTTGATAATCGAGGACTTCTAGTCCTCAATCCAAGCGGGGAAGGACAAGCAAGTTTATGTGTCTATGCCTCTACATTCCCGCTCTGGAAGTGATAAAGTGATGAATTATGTCACTGGCCCCAATTCCTGACGTTTGTTTTCACGCGGTGAGCTCCTTCAGACCAGGCTTTGTTTTTGTTGCTAGGTTGTGTTATCACAGCCAGATGGGTCTCTGGCACTGCTTGCACCGGTACGGCAGTCTCTCTACACCCAGGTTACTGTCACCCCTCTCCTTGCCACAGCAACCTGCCGGGCGTAAAGCTGGGGGGGGGGGGGGGGGGGGGGGGGGGGGCGGGGGGTTAATG
>JAODKM010000020.1:45529-58444 GCA_026780845.1 Petrocephalus sullivani | reverse complement strand
TGGCCAAGTTAAGCAGAGCAGGAGCCCGGAAAATACCAAATGAAAATCAGAGACATGATCCAGTGGTCAGATCCCCTTACAGGCTAGCTTACAGTACATGTTTTACTGGGAGGCCTCCATGGGGGGGGGGGGGCTTTTGCTTCTAATGATGATGTTTTCCTTCATGTATGCCAGGAACAGACAAAGAAAGGATATGCATGCACTGTAGCCACTGGATCCGAGAGAGAACTAAGGATCTATCAACTGAAGATTGATACATGGAAGTGAACTTTACGGAATGTCCTGTGGGGGGGCACTGCCGGATTAAGGGGTGCCAGGCTGATTATTATGGGCCATTAGGTCCCTCTATAACTGAAGCAAGACTTTGGTTCACATTGCTGGTAGTCGGACTGGTTTCCAGTGGGCGTTGCACTCCGCCAGGGCTGCCCTTTGTCAACAATTCTGTTCTCTGCATCACATGACTGGCTCTCCCTCTCTCAGGTGAGGCAGCTACGACGGCCAGTTTGCAAACTGATTTATCACCCTGGCATGGAATACACCAGCTTACAGGCTTTCTGTTTCCTTTATAATTTTCGGCGTGCCAGATAGATTTCGTGATGCTGATCACAGTAATAGCACCAATTTTTTCACATCACATAAGGTTTTTGAGAAACTGTCAATTTCTATTTGGTTACTTAATATTTTAGTTCAAGTTTATATTTTAGTAAAGACTGAAAGATAGAGCTATTTTATGTGCCTGACCTTTATGAAGGATATGCTTGCACTGTAGCCCCTGAGTACAAAAGACTGCATGGCCAACTATGGATGTAGAAAGTGATGTGGGGGGGCACTTCTGGGCTATGGGGTGCCAGGCTGGTTATGATGGGCCATTAGGTCCCTGTTTAACTGGAGCGAGACCTTGGTTTGCATTGCTGGTAGTCAGACTGGTTTCCAGTGGGTGTTGCAATCTGCCAAGGCTGCCTTTTGTCAACAATTCTGTTCATAACTTTTACAGATAGAATTTCTAGGTGCAGCTGAGGGGCGGAGGGGGTCTGGCCCGGTGACCTTAGGATTGCATCTCTGCTTTTTGGTCCCGTTGGTGTCATCAAGGTATGACCTCCGACATGCACCGGGGGGTGGGGTTGCAGCCAAATTCTGCTGGGATGAGGATCAGTACCTCTGAGTCGGAGGCCATGATTCTCAACCGGAAAAGGGCAGATTGCCTCCTTCAGGTTGGCGATGAGTTACTGCCTCAAGCAGAGGGGATTATGCATTTCGGGGTCCTTTTTACGAGTGATGGAGGAATGAAGAGCGGGAGACCGACAAGTGAATTGGGACAGCATCAGCAATTCTGTGCGTGTTCTGGAGCTGAAAGAAAAAGCTATCGTTCTACGTTCTTCTGTTTTGGGTGCTGTTTTGGGTGCTGACTGAAAGAACGAGATTGTGGATACAAGCGACTTCATTCTCAGGGTGTCTG
Organism: Petrocephalus sullivani; assembly: GCA_026780845.1. Taxonomy (NCBI): domain Eukaryota; kingdom Metazoa; phylum Chordata; class Actinopteri; order Osteoglossiformes; family Mormyridae; genus Petrocephalus; species Petrocephalus sullivani. The sequence continues at coordinate 56,988 of JAODKM010000020.1, read as the reverse complement.
GGCTCAGTCCTAGAGATATGGTTGAGGAGTTCGGGTCTTCAGAGAGAGCCAAAGCAGAGGCGCTGCTCCTACACATCAAAAGGGGCCAGCTGTGGAGGTTCGAGCTAGCAGGCCTCCTGGATGCCTCCCTGGGGAGGTGCTCCGGGTATGTTCAACCAGCAGGGCAGACCCGGGACATGCTGGAGAGATTACGTCTTCTGGCCGGCCTGCGAACGCCTTGGTATTCCTCCGGAGGAGCTGGCTGGGGAGAGAGAGGTCTGGGCATCTCTGCTCAGACTGCTGCCCCCGCACCCCAGACCCGGATGAGCGGAGGAGAATGGATAGACGGACGGACTTTACAGGAAAAAAAGAATCATTATTAGAACGGCAATTATTAGAAGAGTATTTCGTGGAAAAAGTGCAAGCACTTTACACATTATCTTATCAATAAGTCTGGAGATTATCTTAGCTAAAAAAGTAAATATGTTTGGCAGGGTGCTTATCCGCCAAAGAAATTTACTGATATTAGTTCGCCCACAGCAAGTCTTTGGACTGTGAAGGTACCCAGAGGAAACCACAGAATCGCAGGGAATATGCCAACTCCTCACAGAGGGAAAGAACACCCTGGAGATGCAAAATCACAGTGATGATCATGCAAAATGGATGCATGGATCAATTCTAAGTCAATACTGTACAATACAATACAATAGAATGCTAAACAACCTCACACAGAGGGCAGCACAGTGGTGCAGTGGACCAGGCTTCAGTCTCCTCCATGGTCTCATGTGTATAGAAATTGCAAGTTCTCTCTGCGTTGTCATGGGATTTGCCCATCCAAACCCTGCCAGAAAGGTTGCTGGCTGTTCATCTGTACGTATCTAAGAGTGCGCAATCAGAAAATAGCCAGGATGGTGTTTTCGCTGAAGAATAACATATAACCAGCAAAAGGTCGAGCATATAAAAGGAATTCAAAGTGTAACTGGAACAAGGTTTCCAAGACCTGCTTCCCGAATAGACATGGGTTTGTGGTCTCTCTGACTCCCCCGCTGTCTTCCTCCTGGTCCATCCCCCGCTGGCCTCACCCGTGTCGGCTCTCCTCTTTGCTGCAGGTGCGTCCCCTGATGTTACAGCAGTCAGACTAAGGTCACGCTATCCCATGCTCCTGACCCACCCTCTCTGACACATGACCTTTGCAGTGCATGCTGGGATAGGCTCCTCATCTGCCGACACGACGCTGACCGTCCTAATTCTCATCGTGTTTGAAAAGAAAAGGATCAGAAAAAGAGAGGGAAAAAACAAATTCCAAGGCAGCAGCATCTAAGCCACCGTGTTACACGTTCTCGTAATGTTGAGGAACATATGTTGTGGCTCAGTGGGCCAAGCCTCTGTGCCTGTGATCGGGTTCAAGCTTGGCCTCGGCAGGATAGTCAATGTGTCTGTGGGCTCTTGAGCGAGACCCTTAACTCCCAGCTCCCTGGGCGCAGCAAGGTGGCTGACCCTTCGCTTTGATCCCCAAGCTTACTCTCGCCAAAAAACAGAATTATCCCAAGGGGATAAATAAAGTATCACTATTCTGTGTCCAGAAGAGAAAATGAACCACGGTGGTCCTTCATAGGGTATGTTTTCCTTCAAAAGTCACTGGGATTTCCACCTCTGGACCCATAGGTAAAATCCTGGTACAAAGGGAAGCGCCCCAGGCCCAAAGCTTGTAATTGATATGACTGAAATACCGCCCTCTTACTGAGGGGGAAATTTTATCCCTGTTCTTTCCAGCTTTTGCACATTTATTAGGTTTTTTTTTTTTGTTTAAACAAGAACAAGAAACACGGCCTATCCGGTTCCCTGAACTTCAAACAACAAGCTGATTATAGATTAAAACCTAAAATTTATTTTGTTAACAGCTGTTTGTCGTTATATTACCATCTACACTGTATCAGTGTCAGGAAAGGCAATAAACTATTCTGGGGAAAGTAATACGCAAAATCACTCAGATTCATTTTGTTTCAAAGAAGCGAAGGCCAAATGCTTAAATAAGTAAAAACTTGTGCAAATTTTACCAAACATAAATTACTTTGTGGTGTGAATGACTAAGGGCGCTGAACCAGGGGTGAAATGAGCCAATTGCGTGACAGTCGCGTAGTTGCTGAAGCCTGATTGGTTGCTGCCGTTCTCTGCGTCACATGACTGGCTCTCCCTCTCTCACAGGTGAGGCAGCTATGGCGGCCAGTGTGCAAACTGATTTATCACCCTGGCTTTGAATACACCGGCTTACAAGGCTTTTGCTTCCTTTATAATTTTGCCCAGATAGATTTTGAGAAATTTCCGGTCAAATGTTTTGATCAATTTCTATTTGGTTATGTAATATTTTAGTTCCAGTTTATATTTTAGGAAATGTAATGCTAGGCACAGACTGAAAGAGCTATTTTATGTGTCTGACGTTTAGAGAATCCTACATGAATACACAGTGTGCATTATGTACTCATGTCCTCAAAATAGACAAAACATGTTCCAGTATTATTAATGGTAATTAAAAAAACTAATGATTACCTGAAACAGTAAAAAACAGTAATGAAACAGTATTTTTAAATGGTAAGAAAAAGTACTTGTTTATTTTTATTTTTTTCGGTTAGTCTTAGAAGCCATATTTATAATTTTTGTTTGGTTGTAGTTTTTTATTTCGTAGCTTCATTTGATTTTATTTCGCTCATGACAATGTTTGCTCATGGTTTCTGTTAATGATAATAACCCTGTCTCCCATATCCAAAAGGCACTCTGAAAGCCTGCATGCCCAAGCGTTCAAAGCTTCGACACCCCCAGGTACCTGACGCCGTGTCGCCAACACGCCTTAAGCCATGTCGTCTGAAGGTCCTCCTGCCTGGCTAAAGACCCCCCATTTATCCTAAGCTCTGTAGCCTGACTGCCCCCTGACATTAAATAATGCTCCTGGCTGTACATTATTAATCGAACCTTGTGCATCTGGTCCCCATTACCATTGCCACAGCATGTACAATGACATCAAAGCCCCCCATTGCATTTTGTGATTTGTTTCCTGTTTTGTTTTACCCCTTTTTTTTACCGGTTACGGAGTCTGGTTTATCAGATCAATTTGATCGCAGTGAGAACTGTGTAAATCCCCCCCCCCCCCACTTAATATGTTTAAAGCTTTGTTTTTTTTTTAGATTATGCTTGTGGGTTCATTAGCCTGAATCAGAGCTGTGTTTCGCAATGCGCAAAATACCTGGCATGCCCTCACGCTCTGGAAGACCAGCTCTCTCTGCCCATTGCCCAGTGACTGTACCATTCATGCTGCTCACTACAAACCACCCGGCCTTGGAATTGCCCACCTGTGGAAATGCTTGACCCATAAACTGAGCATGTGCAGAAGAACCCTTTTAGAGACTGTAATCCCACCTACTCTGACTAGGGATGGTAAGATTGACTGTTTCTCACTGGTACAGTGTCCTAAAGTTCATGATTGTGATTTCCCTAATTATAAAAGTGAGCACCGGACACATTTTGGGATTCTAACACTTTGGCATTGGTAAAATCCAATTTATTTATATATAATTATTTGTAGAGGCCCTGAGCCTTTTTTATTTAGAAATTATTTAGAAATTGACTGTATACTTGATTCCCCTCTGCATCTGTGCCCTGATATTCTTCTGCATCACGCCGTATCGTGTCGAATCGCACTGCATGGCGACAGGGGTGAATCCTGTCATATAGCATGAGTGGCTGCTTCATGTATCTTTGCTGTATCTGGTCGCTGGCACTGCACCGAGATGTGCGTCACATCGGGCTCGGCGATGGAGACGCGCGTCACATCGGGCTCGGCGATGGAGATGCGCGTCCCATGTTCTCACGGTCTCTCTAATTCCTCTTTTCGGTGGTCTATCACTGTTCGTCTCATGGAATTCAGCATTATCAAGCTGTTCCATCTTCCTCTCTCTCCCCAAATTCCACTCTGGGACTTGTACCCGGTCCACCCCCCTCAGGAGCAAGGGGGAGGTAGCAGACTCCGATATGAATGCCAGAGGGTCTGCATCGTGAATGGGAGGTGTGGCTGCTCCTTCTCCACAAACTGATAAACAACAGGAATAACTCCCCCCCCCCCTCCCCGAGGGGCAGAACAAGCCCCCCGCCTTTCTCTCTAGCTGTTGTATCCCTGCGAGAGAAAGTTCACTGGGAATGCTTAGGCAACACATCCATCTGTGCAAATGTCTTGAATGATGCATCACTCTGGAAGGCCAAATAAGCAACAAACAGTTACGTAAGTAAACGGAAGCCCCTGCCACCCGCCGGCCCTCTCTAAGCCTCGTCGCTGACATTAGCAGGCAGCAGGTGCATGGCCTAAAGTCACGCCACTGCGGGTAAGAGCAGCGGCCGACGCACTGGGGGACCGCAGGTACTTCTCACGTGTCCTGTGTGGCGCCTGGCTCACCTAAACAGCCTCTGAGCAGCGAGGCCCCCGCGTACAGGTCTTAAAAACGGCACTGGGCTGCCATAAAAACCTCACTGGACTACAAATAAGAAATGTCACTTGACATACAGCTTGCTAAATCATACATAGCACATAAAAATCTCAGACTGACCTCTGGCCTGTGGCTAGTACACACAGTATGTAATATAAGCTGGAACACATTGCAAATAACATCAATATTATCGCACGTTCTGCCCAGTTTACAGTCTATACACACATCCTAGAGTGACTCTGGATTAATTAACGTCAGGGGAGAGATATTTAATTTGTGTGGCAGATGGCTAATTCAGTGACCCCCTCCAGCGCACACACTCACAGACACACATAATCAAGTTCACAGGTATCACATTCAACATAGAAAAAATAAATAAAAATAAACCTAAAACACAATTCTTCAAGCTGGTCCAAGAACATAGTATCATGTGAGGGCCCCCAACTGGGACTCCACGCGGACAGGAATGCATGGGGGGGGGACAACCATTTTCAGATTTCGGAAAATCTTAGAGTCTTGGAAATGATGCTGAAAAACATTTTCTGGGGAACATTTCTGCAGTCTCCAGGGACAGCAAGATTTGCAACTCCACTTCAGCCAAGCTGCACACTAGAACCCACGTATTTTAGTATTTTAGTTTGGAAATCCAGGGCTGCCTGACTCAAGGGGGGGTCACACCATTCCTGGAATACTTCCTTCGCCTATGGGGTGCCTCAGTGTCACTGTACTACCAAAAAAAAAAGAAAAAACTGACAGTACAAAAAACACAAGTTTTCTCCACTTTTAAGAAAATTAATCAGGACTAAGGAAGAGTTATGGGTCAAATAGATGTTTCGACACTGGGCTCATCCGCCTTGCATCATGCCATCCCTTGGGACATGTGGGGGGAGGGGACGGGGGGGACGGATACCAGAGGCATTCCTCCATTTGTCATGGTAACCAAACAGGTGAAGTTGGGGCATTTACTGGAATGATAGTGGCAAGATGGAGATGTTTCAGTTTTTCTATGAAATAGTCCTCTGTGGTCATGCCCCCCCCCCCTTTTTGTTATTTTTGAATAACCACATGTGGTACAACAAAAAAACACGACACTAACTCAAGACACAATTCAGTTTACTGGAAGGTTCGCATATCTGCAGCCCATACCGCAAGAGCACTCATCTCTGGATTTGCCAGCTAATCTCTCCAGACCACTGTGTGACTTTTGTTTTGATTTACGACCCCGTTTCTGATGCGGGACTGCCTGGGCCAAGCCGCCGTCTGGGGCATTTCTCAATATCCCTGCCCTTGAGTAAGGAGCTGTGGGGACGGTTTTAAGGAACCACAAGTGAACCCGAGCAGCGGCGATCGTGTGGAGGGAGTTTTTGTGCGAGTGTCGGCGCAGCAAATGCCTTTTACATACACAGCTGAGAACGGTTACCGCCGCGGATCCCCAGGCAGGATCCTCTCGTCTTATCGCCATACACTTTTCCCTACCGTTCACAGTGAGGAGAGGCTCGTCTAAGGTGAGGGCTATTCGGCCCACTGAAAGCAGGGGAGCCAGACGGAAAATATCGGGCTGTTTTTCTTGGAACGGCACACAGGCACCATGGGCTCAACAGGAAATGAGGATGGTGAGGACGGTTTCCCCCCCTCAAACATAAACTACCAATAAGAGGAAGGAAACCCACAATTCAGGGCATAGGTCTTCTCTTGTCATGGTCACAGCTGCTGTATCATCTCCGCTAGGTCAGGAATTGGGGGAGAGGACTCCATGGAGTGCTGTGATTATCATATAACCAAACTACCCACCATGACAAAGCATTCACAACCACTGTCGTCACTTTAAACTGGACTGCTTGCATGTTAGCTGAATGTCCCACACATTTGAAAAGGGTACAACATGCACAAGAGATTCTAAACAAACTAAACGACCAATGGCAATGAACTGGGATGGAGTCTTACCTAAAACAGGTGAGGGTCTGGCCATTTGGTCCATGGCACGGATACTCCACTGTCACAATTTTGTTCTCGGGACACTCTTCCCTTTGTGGCAAAAGAAAGCAATGGTGATCTAGTGGTGATATAGTCATCCAGGAGGCTATCAGTGACTTTTTGGAGAGCAAAGGATAGTCTTCGACATTGTGCTATCGTTAATTTGCGTGTTCTTTTGCCTTAAATATTTTCTTTGCCTGCCTTAAGAAAATAGGTACTGTACTTGTTGACTAGTAAGGTGCTCAGTACTATATAATTTCAAAGGAAAGAATCCTCTTTGAAGTCAATGTAACAAAAAATGCAGTGTATTACTTAACAAGTGCTCCTATTCCCACTAAAGACCTTTAACCCTTTCCATTATCTTTCCACTTATAGGACACAAGACAGAGTCAGAGTAAACCTCCTGTGAGATTGTACATCATCACAGTAACCAGAGACACTGTCACACCAAGGCTCCTGTGAGATTGTACATCATCACAGTAACCAGAGGCACTGTCACACCGAGGCTCCTGTGAGATTGTACAAAATCACAGTAACCAGAGACACTGTCATACCAAAACTCTTGTGAGACTGTACAACATCACAGTAACCAGAGACACTGTCACACCACGGCTCCTGTGAGATTGTACAATATCACAGTAACCAGAGACAGTGTCACCCCAAGGCTCCTGTGAGATTGTACATCGTCACAGTAACCAGAGACACTGTCACACCAAAACTCCTGTGTGATTGTACAACATCACAGTAACCAGAGACCCTGTCATACCAAAACTCCTGTGAGACTGTACAACATCACAGTAACCAGAGACACTGTCACCCCAAGGCTCCTGTGAGATTGTACATCGTCACAGTAACCAGAGACACTGTCACACCAAAACTCCTGTGAGACTGTACATCATCACAGTAACCAGAGACACTGTCACACCAATGTTCCCATGAGATTGTACCTCATCACAGTAATGAGAGACACTGTCACACCAAGGCTCCTGTGAGATTGTACATCAACACAGTAACCTAAACTATTGTCATGTCAGTATTCTCTACTATTTCTAAATGCATAACCTCACAATCCCTTTGAATGTAAGTTTTTAAAGTTTACATGCTGAGGTGTACGTTTGGAAATGTACAATGGGTTTATACATTTTACATGAAAAATACCAGAACAGTCACATATCAATTAAATATAAATATTGGATGGTTCCACATGTCTATGACAGATATCTATGCACCACAAGTGGCGTACAACAGCAATAAAACATAACTATAATCCGTGCATAGCTATGAACATAACTATAAGTACATGGCTGTGTCACCTACGTCGCTGACATAGATGCAGGACACCACCCCCCTCCTGATATTGTTTTATGTATATGGCTGGAGTCTACTATTTGGCCTATATCAAGGCACATATCAGGATCAAACCATTTAACTCTTACTATATATAAAGAGAAGTTGTATTCGTTTTAATTTGAATGCTTTTAAAATGTCGCGTATAGTTGTAAGTGTTTTCCAGAGTACCGACTGTCCCCATTCACTCCACCGGCAGGTGTAACTGTGAAGCATGTTGTCTGCGATCTGCATTTATGTAAAAGCTGCTTTTTCAGAGTGGTCTTCCAGCAAGTATTTTTTCTAATATGATAATAATGAATTTTCCTTTTTTTTATTTTCACTCCGTCGGAAACAATTACCGTAAATGAAGACGCCGAGCAGTACCGCAAGGTGTAAGAAATAGGACGTGACGGATGGGCTTATCGCGAACAGGACAAAGCGACTGACGGAGGGGCAAAGAGCGACACCGAACCTTCGCTCAGTAGCCGAGGTACAATGAATTTGGCCACTATAACGACACCTAATTCTTCAGAGATGTTTCACACCTAAAGCCGGTATTTGTGGCGAAAAATTCTGTTGTTAAATACTAGACTATGTATAATATGCCAATATTCGTACAATAGACGTATAAACACAATCTAACTTGTATCTCTTGTATGTCCTGCAGGGACATGGGGCGGTAAATAGGCTAGGTATACCCTAACTTCTAAAATTCCTAATGTTTATCCAGCATCCCTAAATCTGAGTACGGCAATACTCAAAACCAATCGCACAAAATATGGAGCATTCCGCGATTTATTAAAACCTGAAAAATTAAACTTACCTTTCACGCTCCGTTTTATCCCAGATTCTGATAGCGGTCACGTTAATGCAGCTCGGCATCAAAACCACGTAGATGATAGAAAGACGTAAAATCTTTACATCACACATTTTGCCTATAGTTTGCTTTGATTATACCGGACCCCCGTCGTAACTTTCCCCTGTTATACCTGTAAATACTGGCAGAAGTCACTGTGGCACTGCACTAGAGCACACGCAGCTCGGGCGCTCCTTTTTACTGCGATAAAAACGCGCTGGGTGCCGTTATCTGTGCCCCTGCTCTCTCCCTGTCTATTAAGTATGGGATCGCATATATACTTGTGCATACCGAGAAGCTCTCACTAGTGCCTGGAGCGCGCTCCTTCACCAATCCCCAGGTCCTCCTTGTCATTATATATATCTAGCCCTTGCGTAAAGAGGGTGGCAGCGCGCAGGACCCCCGCATCCCCAAAAAGCCCCCCTAAAACCCCCAGCCTCCCGTCATCTCTGCAGCTCTCCCCGAAACTCGCACGGCTGATTCCCACCAATGCCGCTCCACTTTTTTGATATGAGTCAATTTAATGATTTTTTTCTTCTATTTCCCCACCCACATATTACCCAACTGTAAAAATTGATTAAGTAATGAAGCGATAAAGCAAAAAGGAACATAATACCGTTAAAAACACTAGGTAATCTCTTTAGGAAAACGTTCACTCAGCATTTTCTTTCAAATCAACTGTTACAACAGAGGGAACCGATCTTCCGATGCAGAACCTAACGACGACTGTCAGATTACTAAGTATTACAGGTCATCAATTACACATGCCGTCGGTGCACAAGGTATCGTAAAAAATCGTATAAAAAGGAAAAACTACTTACAAAATACAGTTGTCCCCTTTCATTTGCTTTATGTAGGAACGCCAAATTAAATGCCCTAAGGTTGGCTATGTACAAATACAATAAAGCTCCCATGTGATTAGGCACAAAAGTGTCAAGCAATTATAACACTAATTGGCACATTATTTCGATCGCGGCCACCCAAAACGCAATGGCCAGCTTCGTCTCTTAAAAAGGTACTGTGGTCAGTATTAAAACCGAAAGAGAAGATCGTGAAATATAAATGTTGCTGGGACTTGGGTCATAAATAATAAAAGTAAATGTGTACGATTCGTTTAGGATACGAGACATTACGATCGCGGACTGCAGCTGGGTCACGAACGGCCGGCGTGGTGCTGCTGTGACTTATTGATCAGTGTATGAGCATGTGGGTTATGGGTCGCACATCGCTTGTGACTGCTAGTCTACCACGCCGCAAACGCGTGTTTTTAATCTCACCTTCCCCCAACACACAGAAAAATCTAGTTGTTTTCTCCTTTGTTTCATACCGCAGAAAGAATATATTGCGTGGACTTACGGGACGGAATAATTGTTAGAATAGCGATGTCTCACTACCACGCAACACAGCGCATTACATGCTACCATCAAAACAAATCCCTTCTGTAAACGTCTGTTTTTATAAGTTATTCCAGAAACTCACTCCCAAAGACTTCGCCCTGGAGGGCTGTAACAAATAAATGTGTACCTTCCTTCTCTTTGAACAAGATGCCACATCACTTAAACGCCTGGTGCTTAACGTTCAGCCGTATAAACGCCCCCCACTGTACCTAGAATATGTCCTCCTATGGGCTCTATAAATAAAGAATAAGACTAAGACTCTACCAGCAAGACCAGCAGGTTTTCTGAGAGAAATCAGTAGCTCCTTCTTGTTGATGCTTTGACGAAACACAACACCTGTAGAAAAATAGTAACCGTCACACTGTCACCTTTGTGAGCATCCTGCATGTGGAACACAAAAGCACAAAAGCAGTGAAACTGAATCATCTTTGTAATGCTGTCCATTGTAATACAAGAAAATTTCATGGAACTTCACCATAGAACTTCTCCAGTTTTATTTGAAATGATTCCACTAGGGCTAACCGATCCTTCCTGGGTGATTAATGAAGGCTTTAGCACATTATGCTATCATTTAGCTTGCAGGTTTCAGTTGTGGCCAGAGGCCTTTGTGAGACTCATGGTGATTTACTGCCATATATCCCCGGATCAGAGTGCTGAGTCTGTCATGGGCTGGGAACCATTGCCGGCCAGTGTACTGTGTACCGGACAGGCCATAGAATCAGATGGGAGATGTCCAGGGGGCTTCCTCTGGCTAAAGCTAAGCTAACAGTCTCTCTGAGCTGATTTCTCAGACCTCCGCTCAGGCAAAGGGAACATTCCCATAGCCTTAATTCTCACTCTGCTCACCGCTGGCCCTGTCTCAGTCATCTATCTATTAATTAGACGCAAGGATCCTTCTCAAAGGAGGTTTCCCCAGCTTCTGCCATGAGACTGTGGCTGACTGGGAGACAGGAAGGGTTTATCTGAAGCCAGGCAACAAACCGCCCCCCATATGTGTGGTGGAATCTTCAGAAGATCAGTCTCCACAGATGCATGATCTGGAGAAAACATTGAGACATACGACTGGCAAAGATTCATTAAAAAACATGTAAGCACCCTTTTGAATGACCTAGAGACCTGCAACAAATATCACTAATATCAATTCACACATTTCCTCTGTATAGCATGACAACATCTATAGTGTTGCTGTGCTATAGCTGTATATATATTTTACAGATGTGAAGTCAAGTATAGCTTCATATAGTACACTGTATATGGTAATGCAAAATAACATTTCCTGGACTGCGGTGCTACACACACACACACACACACACACACACACACACAATCCATAGACCTCAATAATGGAGCTGCCCCCCCCCCCCCCCCCCCCCGCGCCCCCGCCCGCCCCCCCCCCCCGCCGGGGGGCCGCCACAGATCTGGGTCTGGGTTTGGGGAGATCTCGCGGGCAGC
>JAODKM010000020.1:29342-45519 GCA_026780845.1 Petrocephalus sullivani | reverse complement strand
GAAAGAAAAAAAAAATCTCCCCCACACGCGCGCCCCACACCCACCACCCCCCCCCCCCACCCCCCCCCCCAACCCCTAAACCCCACAAAGGGGGCGGCCCCCCCCCCCCCCCCTTGAAGCTATAACAGCTGCCATTCTTCTGGGGAGGCTTTCCACAAGATTTTGAAGTGTGTCGTAGGAATGTTAGCCCAATCATCCACTGATGTTGGGCATGCAGGCCTGGCTTGCAATCTCTGTTCTAGGTCATCCCAAAGGTGTTCGATGGGGTTGAGGTCAGGGCTCTGTGCAGGCCAGTCAAGTTCCTCCACACCAACCTCACCCAGCCTTGTCTTTAAGGACCTTGCTTTGTGCACTGGGCCACAGTCATGCTGGAACAGAAAAGGGCCTTACCTAACTGTTCCCACAAAGTTGGAAGCATTGAAGTGCCCAAAATGTCTCTCAAAAATGACTTTAAGAGCTCTCTTCACTAGAACTAAGGGGTCCCACCCAACCCCTGAAAAACAACCCCATACCATTATCCCTCCTCCACCAAACTTTATGGGACAAGTGGACAAGTGCAGAGGAGAAAACACCTTCAGTACTGACAGAATATAAAAGTCAACAATGATACTGTATTTATAATGATGGAAGCAGCAGAGTACATATATGGCATGTAACAATAAATAATACATATCAAAGATATATAATGAGCATTTGTAATAGTGTAAATGGCAATATAATAAAAGTGGCAGTGCTAGCATAAAGTTCAAATCTGGGGGGGGTGGGGGTGGATTTGTCATTGATCAGGACAGGTTGAGAATAGGATGGATAAAAATAACTGGAGTAGTAATCACAGTGGAGGTAATGAAGCAGAGATGGCTACCTAATGACACAGATAATGGATGTGGTGCCACAGAATGCTTACACACCCACAGCAGCAACAGGGGTGTGTGGGTAGGAGACGGGGATAGACCTGGCATTTATTGCACAGACTGGCTGTCCCGTGTGGAGTTCCTGTCGATCTGCTGATCCTGTCCTTCCAGTCAAGTTGTGGTAAGCAGACAGAGAGATTACCATTAGCCACCGTGCTCCTAGGTCTTGTTTACGCTGGTTGCCATGGACACCAGCTGCCCGGCTGCACTCTCGGTAGGTTCCTCTCCGAATCAGAGCAGTGTAGTGGAGAGCGCGCAGAGCGTCGTTACTCTGGCCGTCTGAAACGAAACGGGAGAAGACACACTAATAAGGTATGGAGAAGACTTTACTCTCGTGGGATATTCATTTACCAACTTTGGGCGTAACGGACACCTGCTAGTAGTTTCAGAATTGTTCACTAATGTCGCTTCTGTACCCTGAAACATAAGGGTTCCTTTGGTGCGAATCTGGTGTGCTACAGAAAGGCTTTGCTCTTCGCTATGTACTTAACTGCTCTCTGCTCTCAGATATAACATGACAGAACTGTTATCGCAGCCATTCCACAGATACGTGCCAGTGGAGTTGCGTGATTTTGTTGCGGTTCTTGAAGCAACAGTAAGTGCCAAATGGAACTTCTCCAGGCCTCTCCTACATGGGTTACTCCTCTGACATATCACTGTTACCCTTACTTGATATAACAGCATTTAATTTTGAAGGCTCTCAAGCACCATTTGATAAGACAGCATATGAAGTTGTGGGATTTATCTCAGCCTGCTTAGCAGTCGATGGAATAATTGCGCATAAATTCATGTCCTCCTGGGTGTGGTGTGGCAGTCCTCATAGCAGTGAGAGAAACATCTGAGCAGGCATGGAGCAGGCTGTTCCCCTCCAGAACATTCTGCAGACCAGTGTGGGAATAGGGGTGTCTCTCTATGATGAATGGGTGTCTTTTTTCCAGGCTGGCACACCTATCACCCCCCCCCCACCCACACAGTAATAAGAGTACTGTCATCTCAGCCCACACATGGCTCAGCTGCCCTCGCATGGGGAGCGCAGTGGGAATTACTGGAGGAGTGGGGCGGAACAGGCCCCGGGGGGATTCGGCCAATCGGGGAGAGGCCCTGGCCTGCTGTCCCCTTTCCAGCCAGATGTGTGGGAGAGGAGCCCCCACTTCAAAGCTCAGGTGAGACAAGGAGAACCAGGGCAGGAAAAAGAAACATACAGAGACAGAGAAGACCGTACGCTTAGCTTTGTGGGAGCCATGGAAGGGGAGTCGAAGCAAAATATGACATATTGTGATTAAGTATTAGAATGTGCTGATGGCACTAATTGGTGGTCATGTTTGGTCAGTCCTCAGCATGGAGCATCGATGGAACTCATTCTGGGACTGGGACCTTCTCCACCCACTGCAGCAGGTCAGTGTGGTCTACCAGCCGCAGCTTGCACAACCACTGATAAGGCAGTTTGCTCAGTGAGCCTGCACATCAGGAAAGTAGCTGGTAATGACTCTGCATCAGGGCAGTAGTCAGGATGAGAATGTTACATGACTGTCATCGCCAGCTGAGTAGGGTTCGAGTTGGGGGTATGTTTTTTTTAATGAATCTTTGCTAGTCTGTTTCTTCCTGAATCTAGGTCATTTAGTATATCATCAGTGTAATGTGTTTCAGCTCCCCATACAGGGAGTATGCGGCAAGTCCCGACATCTCCACAGGTCTGAAACGATGGCAGTCCCTGTCCCGCCTGACCCCGGAGGGCGCCGTGCGGACCCTGTGCCCTTCTCCGAGAGTAGAGCTGCATAGCCCGCTGGTAAAGAGTGGGGCTCAGAGGGAGGTCCAGGGGCAGAGGCTGTGTGGGGCTCACGGGCGTCCAGACAGCCAGACTGAGCTGCTAGGGGCCTGGGAAGAGCGGCTGCAGCATTGCCGGACCAGCACACAGCTGCTGGGACTCAGGCACAAGGTGACTGGTATCTCTTCCCGCACTCATGGCTCGTGGGAATTTTACTTACACAAAAATGTTCTGAGGAAAGAAAGAAAAATGATTGGTTTAGAGAGATGACCAATCAGGTTATAGAGGAGGCGGGTCCAAGACATCTGAATGGTTGTTCTGTGATTTGGCCCAAAATCTGATCATTTTTTGTTCAACATGTCAAGATCTGAAAGCATGCAGACATCCATACATTTTCCACACCACTAATGTGGTACAGGGTCACAGAGCCAGAAGCCAGTGACAGGCAACGCAGTAAACAACCTGGTTTAGAGGCCAGTCCAAAACAGGACACAGACTCACAAGCTATGGGAACCATAGACACCAGTTCCCAAATACTGCGAGTCTGTGGGAGGTCACATGAAGAAACCCATGCAAACAAAGCAGAAACACAGAAACTCCACACACACTAAGATGTTAGCATGAGTCTAACATGATACCCACTGAACCACCATGTCACAGAGTACACAGACTTACATCTGCCCATGTCGTGAACCTGTTACAGCAGCTGGCGGCGGCATTAAGTTCCTGGGAACCGGAGAAGGACATGGCAGAGCTGAGCCACACTGAGGACAGCCCTCGACATAAAGATCTTCAGGAGAAGTGAGTCTGCCATCATTCCCGCACACTTGATGTGAAGGACATCATGCAACTGAATATAAATTCTGAACGTGTAATCAGACTTTTAAGGGTGTATGATTTTAGTTCCACTGATCACAGACATGTTCATATATTGCCGCAGCATGTTCTCATCCATGTCATCTCATGTGTGATAGTGACCAGAAGTTCATCTCCGTCTCTTTCTGTCTTTGGATGGGTCACGCGCTGAAGGGTCCAGCAGCTGGAGCTAGATATGACGAAGATGAGGGTGACTCTGGAGAGGGAGAAGACTGTCCTCCTCGGCCGACCTGTGCATGTATGGGTGACAGATCATCAGACTAACTGCACATTATCCTTTCAAGTCAGGCTTTTGCCCTAACAGGACTGGAGTGAGCATTTAGGAACGAGAATTTCATCATTTGTCTCCTAGAATTTATGTAATATTATACCTTTAATATTTCCTGCTGGTAATGAGCTTATATATGACTCTAACAGAGAAGATGTGTAAGGCAGGAAGGGGCTAAATAGGAAAAGGTAGTAATGTGTATTAAACGTGCTGTGTGTTGGTGATACCAGACTGGTCTGCAGGGAAAGGAGGACCAGGCCAAGAAAGAGCTGAAGGAGGAGAGATCAGCCCTGAGGAAGCTTCAGGCGAGAGTGGAGGCTTTGGAGGAGGAAAGAAAGGAGGTCCTACAGCAGATCCGCCTGTCTGAGGAGGTCGGTGTCTCACTGGGTTCTAAACATACTGTGGGTCTCTGGTATATACAGGATTAGTATCTCCCGGGCCAGAGCGGCGAAGGAGTGGTGGAGGGCAGCCAACACAAGACAAAGTGTGGCTTGGACATACCATGTCAGCAGCAGTCAAATGAACACTGAATTATTACAGGCGTCACGGGAGGCTAAGGACAACATTTCTCATTCTGAAAAGTACACATATAATCAAATGGACACTGTGGGAGTATCTGCTCTCTATACAGCCTGCAAATGGCTTTACAGTAAGGATGACTCTGTTAGTGTTGACGGGGAAACCAGGTTCCTGGATGACCTTGGCAATAAACCTAGACTCCCAACTGACCAAACTGGACTATTAGAAAATTAAAAATAATTCAAGGTATTTAAGGCCAGTGTGGTGAAACTTTCCTCACCTTGAGCTCCAGGTTGGAAGAAGGTGGGGAGGGAAAAATTGTACTTCTATCAGTAAACACCCGGAATCTCCTGGGGGAAACCTGCAGATAGATGGTGCCACCTTGCAATTTCACACCAAAAAGACTCTTGAGCTGGAATTGTAACAGGAGACGGCATAAACGTTGCAGAATGACAGAAGGCACATCATCTTCTCTCTCAGAATCTCGTTCTTCTCGTTGTGCTAACAAGGCTCCGCTGGTGAGACCACATCGTGGGGCCAAACAGTACGGGCCAGAGTACTTCCGCCCAACTTAAAATTATGATTCTGTTTGGACGGTACAGAGGCGAAAGTAATTTTAACAAGATCCCCTTTAAAACTACAAATCAAACGAGAGGGGCTGTTATAACAGAGCAGCCAGTATGCATAGCGACACCAGGTTCTTACCTAAAAATACATTTTGTGGGGGGTCTGACAATTGTCAGTGTATTTTGCCAAACGCATGAGTGGTCCCCCTCCATCAGTGGTGCAAACTGGGGGGAGGGGTTTACCATCCATGGAAAGCAAATTTTGAGGGTGCTTCAGATCCATAGTTTTATTACCTGACTAGGTGCTTGAGTAACACAGATTCATTATTGCTGGCCATTTCCTTAACCATCTGCACTAATACCAACGATCCGAGGAGACCACTCAGACCAGTATGAACCGTCATGTGCTTACATTTATGGCCTGCTTCATGTGCTTTTTTGAGCAAAAGAACAGGCATGCTGTTTCACGCAGAACCGGCTGGCAGCTCTGACTGAGATGGAGGGCTTGCACCGGAGCCTGGGCGGTTTGGATCAGGCGCGGAGCAAGCTCCAGGACCAGCTGAGCGAAGCCCGTGGTCAGTTAGCCCAGGTCAGCCTGGTGAGTGGAGGCCTCAGGGCACCATGACCTTTGACCTTCAGCTCTCAGTGAGCACCACACCACAGTCTCCGTTATTTTAACCCTCTCCTCCAGGAGAGAGACCTGCTGTCCTCCAAGGTGCTCAGGCTGGAGGACACAGTGGAGAACCAGAAGGTCAAGCTGTCAGCGGCCTTGGCTAACAAGGACCGCCTCATACAGGTGCATTATTCAGTTACATAATTTAGTTCCGGTCCCCCTCACAAAATGTTACCTTGGAACTCCACCCCCAGACTACTGACATGCTCCATGGCTCCTGTCCACATCTGGGCCCCGGTAACATTCAGAGCTCCTACCCCCAAAGCACTGCTGGCTGGAGCTAGCCTAACAAACTGTGACATTTACTACATATCCTTAACTTACTTTCAGTAAAATTTAGAAGTATATTATAGTACAACTGCAATTTATAGCTGGGGAATAGGACCCAGGGAGAATAAGGAGGACTGGTACCTCCCCCCCACCCCCGAATATTTGGCTTCATTCTTTCCACCTGAAAAACAGACCTTTACCTTTGAATTATTAAGCTTTGGGAAGCAATTTTAGGATGCAGGAATTATTCAAAGGCACAACAGCATGGCCCAGTCTGTGAAACAGACATGCACTAATACTGTTGCACAGCATGCACTTTCATGTGTCACAACTCTGCTGCATCGGTGCAGGAGAAGGCTGAACTCCACCGGCGGATGCAGAGCCTGGAGCTGCAGCTGGACAGCGCCCAGCAGAGCAGGGAGGACGTCGCCGACCAGCTCGATGAGCTCCACGGGGAGTTGGCGGACGCCAAAGCCCAGGCCAAGCACAAGGATGAGGAGACGGTCTGGATGCAGGAAGAGCTGCGGAGTGTGAAGCAGGTGGGCTGGGATTGGGCACAGCGAGCAATACCAGCAGACAGGATTGGGCACAGCGAGCAGTACCAGCAGACAGGATTGGGCACAGCGAGCAGTGCCAGCAGACAGGATTGGGCACAGCGAGCAGCGGCAGCAGACAGGATTGGGCACAGCGAGCAGCGGCAGCAGACGGGATTGGGCACAGCAAACATCACCATCTGACATGGCACAAACAGGAAGCCATCATACCTACCACAACTGCGGGAGCGTCACGTTAAACCCAAATCAGATTATACCTAGGAAATCAATATGTAACTATTAACCAGTCAAATATTCATTTGGTCAGTGGTTCTCAGCTGCTGAATCATGGGCCAAACTTTGAAACCAAATTTATTTCACAAAAGTTGTAAATAGAACAGCAGCACAATGCCTTCATCTCAAACGGGGCCCTTCAAAAAAGCCCATGAGAAATAAAATTGAAAATATTTTTTTTAACCATACTCTCTAGGGCCAATGAAAAAGGTCCCCAGGGTCGCGACCTCCCAGTTGCTAAAATTATGGAATAGGTCATTTCTGGAGGGGTCAATAAATCACTTTCCATATACAGTCATACATTGACGCAATGGATGCAAAGTTCTTCCTTATTTTACCTGTAAGCTGAAAGAGGGCCTGATGGCGGAGCTTGCAGAAGAGAGACGGCAGCTGCAGGGGGCGTCTTCGAGACTGCAGGAGCTGGAAGCGGAGAGGCCTCTGCACGTGGGCCAGATCGCGGCCCTGGAGAAGGAGCGCTCGCAGCTGGTCGGCCAGATGGGGGCGCTGCAGGCCGCTGCCCGGCAGGGGGGCCAGGAAGCGACGGTGCTGAGAGAGAGGTGTGAGGAGCTCAGGTCAGAGCCGGCCTGAGCGACCTGGGGCTCCACACTCCACCGGGACCCATACAGCTGTGGTGGGCGGTCATATATTGACAAAACCTCCCTCCCCAGAGAGAAGGGTGGTTATAGGATTTTTTTTATGGTAATGGGGCATAAGAGGGGACAGCCTCATAATTAGCCAATGATATGTTTTGAATCAATGAGTGACAGGGGAGGGGGCACTAACAGGGCCAATCAGCTTTCAGCTGGGGCTAGTGCCCCCATGGTTCCACCCCTGTATACACCACCAAGAGATAATAAGCACATAAATGTAAGTCCCCTGGAACTTAGCTCTTAGGTGCCAATGTGATCATGCATTATTGGCATCAACATGTCCCAAGCTCTGGTCTATTCTTATTTGCTGGTCACTAGTTAAATCATTTAGCGCAATGTTTCTCAGCCCGGTCCTCGGGGACCTCTAGACCATGGGCGTCACCGCCATTATGTCCCTCTCACATTTCATAATTATTCGTTTGGACCCCCCCTCATTTAACATAAAATATTAGTTCACCTAGTGCTGTGCCCCCCCTGCATTCAAAATGCTTCTGACGCCCCTGCTCTAGATGGTCCATGTTTTTGCTCCAGCCCAACTCCCAGCCAAGCAGACCACATTTTTGCTCCCAGTAGGGAGCTGGGAGGGAGCAAAAATGTGGACTGCCTGCGGGTCCCTGAAGACTGGATTGGGAATCACTGATTTAGTGTGCTAGGAGGAGGAGGAGGAAGAGGGATGAAGAAGGACAGACATACTGCTGTGCGATATCTGTGTGCTGGGGTTTACAGAAACTGCCTGGCAGACCTTTAGAAATATGCACTAACAGAGTCTGCGAGGTAATGGTCTGGGGAAAATGTGTGGTAAAACCCCAAAAAACCCAAAGTGTGGAAAAAACATAAAAACTATTTCAGTCTGACTAGTACAGCAGATGTCAGTGACAGAAGAAACGGGTGCATTGGGTAGAATTTCCCTGACGGGGACCCTTGTTTTGGGTCAGTATGTTGCATTCTAGCGGTCACTTTATTTTGCTGTGGGTAATGACCGGAAGATCACAGGCCCAGCACCAATTCGGCTCACTGTCCGGGTCGAGGAGCTCGGCATTAAGAAGAACCTCCAGTTCTTCAGATGGAGAGTCGGCTGGGGTCGTTCGGCCATTAATAAGGATGCCACCTTATAAGGGAGCCCTTCTGGGCATGTCCCACTGGCCAGAGGCCCCAGGGCGGACCTGGAACCAGCTGGGGGGGAGTGTATTTCCAGGCTTAGGAATGTCTAGGGATCACCTAAAATGAGCTGGAGTCTGAGGGCCTTGGTCTGACCTGCTGGGCCGGCTGCCATCATGACCTTCAACAGGAGAGGCAGTGGGAAAATGATGATGATGATGATGATGGTGGTGGTGATGATGATGAATTTATTTTGCAATGTAGGACTGTATCATTTTCTCAGCGCTATTGTTTCCGATTTGGCTGAGACCTCATTTAATCCTCACTCTTGTCCTGATGGAGTCCCGTCTGGGTCATTTCAGCAGCAGCACTTGTGCAGACAGCAGAGTGCATATGGCCTCAACAGGGACTGCTTTTGCAGTCCATCTGCAGACTCATAGAGGGATATTTATTGCTGCTGTCAGCTGCAGCTGCACCGATCCTGCCAGTGCTACTGCACTCGCATCTCCAGCTGCAGCTGCACCGATCCCGCCAGTGCCTGTGCTCCCGTGTGCGCATTTCGAGTTGCAGCTGCACCAGTCCTGTCAGTGCCGGTGCTCCCGCACTCGCATCTCCAGCTGCAGCTGCACCAATCCCGGCAGTGCCTGTGCTCTTGCGCACGCATCTCCAGCTGCAGCTGCACCAATCCCAGCAGTGCCTGTGCTACTGCACTCGCATCTCCAGCTGCAGCTGCACCGATCCCGCCAGTGTCAGTGCTCCTGCGTACGCATCTCCAGCTTCAGTCTGCTCACCCAGACTTCCAAAGCATGTCCCCAGCGTGACCTCCCTGTCGCATGCGCATCTGAATTCCATTTACTTCTCGTTTTGTATCGCATCAAGTTTTATCATGTCACCTGGCATGAGAGCAAAGCAGAGACGACGGATTAGGCAAGGAGATCATGCATTACCAAGGATTTATACATTTCATTTTGGGTTGAGTGAGGAGTTTAGTGCCCTTGGGAATTTTAAGGGGCCTGATCACTGCCAGAACTTTTTGCAGAGTCTCTGTAAAGCCCATTAACTATATAATTATTTGTGGGAGCAAAGTGACTCATAACTGGTATTGTATGAGTCACATTGTTTTGCATTAAAAGAGAAACAAGGCCAGACTTTACCTTTTTTTATATGTAACAATTCCAGATTTTTTTCCAGGCACTCCGGTTTATTCGTAGTTGAAAAGGTGAAGATATTTCATGAGAAGGAGTCCTGGAACATGCTGTGTTGTCACATTATAAACAGAAAATCCCAGGATGCTCTTCAGCGAAAAAACAAGGAGCTGCTGACTCAGTGTCGAAGCCTGGATGCCAGAATCCTGGGCAAGGAGGCGGAGCTCCGGGGAAAGGAGGCGGAGCTTAAGCAGACTGGAGCAGCGATGGCAGAGGAGCTGGAGAGGCTGCGTCATGAGGGGTCACAGTGGAAGGAGAGATGGAGTGAGGTTGTCAAGGCCTTGCAGGCCTCCCAGGAGGAGCTCGAGAGCGCCAAGGAGCAACAGCACCACTGTCACCACCCTGCAGACACAGTACGACCCTGTCAGGTTTTGAAAAATACCAAATAAGCCAGTCACCTTGTCGAGATGATCGTTTCATGTTTGAACAGTATACCTGAAGAATGGAAATGTAAAAATGTAAATAAAAGTTCCAGGAGAGGGTCGGATCTTGGCGGTCGTTCTGTGCATGCAGTCCACACAGATGGAGTTGTGTGTCCCCTCTGAGCAGAAAGAGGAGCTGGCACACCTGACTGCGGAGCTGGAGAAGCTTCAGAGTGAGGAGGAGAGTAAGCAGTGAGTGGCTGGAGCCTGAGCCGAGGAAGCTGTGCACACGAAGCCGCTCCCCGAGGCGCCCGCATCCCGGGCGCTGCAGCCGTCCCTCGCCTTCGCCGTTCTCTCTTCCTTTGCTGCAAATGAAAGCGGTTTTGCAGGATTTTGATTCTCCGCAGACATGGCTGCACAGTGCAGCTGCTTATCTTAGTCTCTGTGCCGCCCACAGGAAGGAGATTCAAACCCTGTTGTGGCAGAAAGCAGACGCAGAAGCAGAGCTCAGCAGGGTCAAAGTAAGGTAACAAAGGCCCTTCCATGGCCCTCAGAATAGGGATGGATGTGCTACGTCCCATTTCAGTCGCTGTGTGATGGATGCAAATAGCAGCCAGCAGGTCACACTGCGCTGGCCTACAACCTGGGTGTGTTTTCCTGTGTGTCCACCAGGGGGACAGTGGTGCTCCGGGCAGGGTGCATGCTTGCAGACAGCAGCTGGAACTTGAAAGTAGTAGAAGCTGGAACCTTTGGCAAGGGAGGGGGACCTGCGTAAGGGACCGACACACATTACCATCACGCTCAGATTCTCAAGCGTAGCCCAGTGTCCCTTACATGGTGCATGGAGTTCACTATTACGCCAGACAGACACACAGACTGATTTATTAATTCGCCAATACTGTACAAAAATATTCTTTAGCAATCACCTGTCAACAATTTGCCAGGTTAAAAAAAAAAGCCAGAGTACAACTGCAAGCCAAGAATGAGTTCAAGCAATAATAATAATCAAAAGAACCGCAGGTCTTCACTCGGAGGTGTAGCAGCACTTAACTTCACTTACGGTGACAAAGTGAGACTGATTAAATCATATCTACAGGCTAATTAACTCCCTGCTGAGCAGTGAGGGTGGGGAGGATTAGACAGCGGCATTAAGCCTCATGTGTGCTGCAGTAAACAGGAAACCGGAGGATGCTTAGGCCAGTCATTTCTTATTTAGCAGTCACTGTCATATATACAAATGCAGGAGTGATGTCCTTCCAGGTCTAAAGTCACCCCTCCTAAGTGCCACCCCCAGCTCCAGCAAGTGACAGAGTGCTTGTGGTAGATTCACGTCATGCATGTTCTTTGTAGAGGAGCATCACCCAACTCTGGGAAGAAGTGCTGTGATTTTTGTTCATTCTGCTTTCAGGGGCCGTTGGAGGGATGGACGGGGTCTTTGCTGCTAAGCGCTCCCATGTGAGTCAGGAGCCGGAGAGTCCTGCACTCCGCCTGCTTTCATAATACGTTTCATAATACTCGAGTAATTGCATTCAGATTCCTCTCGTGTTTCTGCACTGCCGGGCCATTAACTGCGTGGAAACTGGGCCCAAATGTTAGCCATTATTTCTGAAGAGAAATCCTAAATCGTGACTGGGTGTAGTGTGCAGTAGTGTGATCGTGCCACTTGCACAAGTGTTTATGACCCGAGCAGTTTTACACTTAAATGGAGAAGTTTTGGGAGACTATAAGACTTTATAGGGCAGTCTTGGTCTAAACCTATTGTTTTGTATAAATGTCGTCTGGAGTAACAATCACGGCACTGCGATTTGGTTTCAGTCTGGGTGAAAGTTATGACACATTTCATGTTATAATGCAATACATTCCTCTTCATAGGCTTTGACTCCAGTAAGTTTGTGTCACTGTGACTTTGATTGCCTTTAGAAAGAGTGATTCTGATTCTCCTGAGATTGTTCAGGGGGCAAGACACCCAGGTAAGTTTTTATTATAAATAGAAGAACTACATCACTCAGTGGCATAATATGTACTAATATCAACAGAATAGCATTTACTGTATCACCCCGACCGATCAGAGTGTGCTAGCAACCTGACGGGTACCTGTCATTAAGGGCAGTTTTAAGGTATCAGTCAGGTGTCTGGGTTGCCAGATAAGGCTAGTGCTTCCCTGACAAAACTGGGGGGAGGGGGGGGGTCTAGCTTCTACATCTGAGGATTCTGGGATTCTGGATTTTGTATCAACCCCAGGATTTTGTACCAACCAACCGGTTGAATACTCTGTGACTGTGACTCTTTATACTCAACTGGTAGGATGAAACAAAATCTTGGGTTGGATTTTTACTTTCTGGACCTGAAATGTCCACCTCTGCTGACTTCCACTTGTTCAAAGACAGCCGTCCAGCCACGACGCTGACGTATTGCCAGTAGGAATCTGATCCGATTCAAAACTTTCGATGTGGCTGGAATTCAGAAGGAAATTGGCCGATAAAGCTGTCTCAAATAGATAAACCCATCACATCACAATTATTACATATAACTGCAACATTTTTTTATGTTAAGATCCTTTTATCAAGATCAGTTACCATAGAGCTTTGAATGGTCTTTACAGTGCAAAAAATACTTGTTTTGAGAAAAAAAGAAGAAGAAAAACAGATGTTTTGACAGCAGGTGGACATTTCAATACATATATCTAAATTGTACTCTGTGTCAGCTGCATTTGAGTCAAATCGTATTGCTTAATCAAAGTGTATCAAATCATCACGTTTAACTTGCATTGTATATTAGACCATGCATATCATCTGAGAGGTGCACAGAAGGATGTTTGACCTAATGAAGGCGTGGGCCACATTTACAGGAGGTGCAGGCCTTGCATGGCCTCTGGCTGAGCCTTTATTCATCACAGCTTCTCCTCCAGCTACCATGGAGGGAAGGACTTGCCGATACCCCTGGCAAAGTGAGTGGTCACTGGCTACGTGTTCCCGCATCCGGCGGTCAGAGGCCTGACGTGCAGGGACGCTGGGTGTAGACAGCATGAAAGGGAGAGGAAAAAGTGAGACGTTTATAATCAAAACCAGTGCATCAAGAGGAAATTCAGCTTTACCTGAAAGGGGAGATAATGGGGTGCAGGAATAAAAGCTGGGTCACCTCTGGCCAGGAAATTTGCACTGAAAGGCTGCACTTTGAAGCCTGGAATAGACCTCAGTCATGATATGCTTGGAGGGAAGATAACTAGGATCCTCAGGGAGAGACCAGAGCCAACTATTTGGACTCTGGCGTAATTCATTGCTGTCAGATATTACATTCACGTAGCATAGCCACATCACCTCATACCAGGCCGGCTTTTTACAAACTACAGAATGATCAGGGCCTAAGCGAAATCTTTTAATATGTCAGTTTAACAATATTCAGTTCTCTGCAACAAACATTTTTTTACATAATGTCTACAATTGCCAACAGATGTTTTATCTGTTTAAACCATAAGGGAAAAACAAATTCATATTTCCTTGTGAACTCAATAGGACGTCTGTTAGTTTGGCTTTGCGATTAACTCAATAAAGCCAAGACAGTGCTTAATTCTGGATTAAAATTAGTTTAGTCCAGATTCTGCATTAACACAAAAGGAAGCTATATGTCAACTTACGAGTAAACGGCCATTAAAACGTCAAACTCCGGTTGGGAAATCGCACTGTTTCCGTAGCTTCACTGTTTTGTTTTGCTCTGCAGAAGATGCAGCTGTTCAGACACGGGAGAATGGAACAGAGACAGAGTAAGTGCTTGATGCTTCAGTGCTGTTGATTGTCTATGAACCACACACCAGGGTATGGAGGTTCACATCTAAGCAGGTTCCTCCCCCGGAGTCTTAAGCTGTTTATGCCCCCAGCAGCATAGGCTATAAGGCCACGAAAACGATTTAGCTTGAACAAAATCCATGTTAAGGAGACGTTGGAGAGGCAGCACCACTCTGCTTTTCATGTTATCTGTCTTTCCCAGTGCTTCCAGTCCTCCCGTGGAGCAGGCGCGGTGGTCCACTGCCACACCGGGGCCAGAATCCACCTCCAACCACCAGGAACCGGTCCAAACCTTAAGGGAGGTAAGTCTTCAGATTTCATCTGACGCCTGTGAAGTTGTCATCTGAGTATGATGTATGAAGACGGACTGTCTGTGTGGTTGTAGTCCGGTGTGCCCAGTGTCTCTGCCTCAGTGACCTTGGGCCTGTGTCCTCCAAGGCCCCCCTGGAAGAGGTGGATGGCAAGGTTAAGGAGGAAATACAGAAAGTATGGAATGTGCTGCCGGGGCAAACGGCGGAACAAGAGCGGGAGGTGCTGTTGTCACGGGGGCAGGTGGGTGAGCACTGTCTCACTGAGAAGGCCCGGGAGCCTCATTCTGGCTTACTGTAAATGTTACATCTCCTTCCAGGTGTCCCAGAAAAGCAGCGAGGTGCACAGGTTGGAACAGCAGCTGGCAGAGAAGGAGCACAGGCTGGAACAGAAGTATGGAGCCTTCAAATTTTCCTGTCTACTCTAGGCTGCCATGTCACAGACTCACTATGCCGTTTAGGGAAATTTACTTGCAGCTAAGACCCTGCAGGTTTAAATTTAAAGGCAGGAAACTTTCGTCGTACGATTGTGTGAGTGTTTAGTGTAGCTTTGGGCCTAGATTATATGAAGAGGAAGAGGAGGTACACTGAAGCCTTCTTTGCTCAGTGTTATTTTTGAAATGTTCTGAATGCATCTGCTTGGCAGGGAAGAAGCTGCGAAGAACCTGGAAACACTGAGAGATAGAGAGCAGGCAGAAACACAGAACCAGATCACCTCCCTGGAGTTAAAGGTACCACCCCCAACCATGGATGGGATGATCTGCACACTCCTCACTCTAAATCCAGGACAGATCTGCCCCTAACACCCAGAGTGAGGCTGAGTGCTGTCACTTTCACTTTATGTGCTGTGTTGCAGGTGGCAGAACTGAAGGAGCAGGTCCAGCGGGCTGGAAGTATGGGATGTACCAAGTGCTCCAAGCTACAGGCTACAGGATCAGGTGAGCTGCAGGGGGCGATGCTACTGCTACCTGCCCCTAGTGGATGTATGAGAAGCAGGGTGCAGTTTTCGCATGTGGACCTTCGCTCAGTTACCAGCTGTTCTCACCCAGAGCCACTTACTAAGACGGAGTGCAAAAATAAAAGCCACTTAGGTGCATCACTGCAGGTAAACTGAAAAATAATTGATCCAATGCACTGTATCAGGTCTGTGTTAGCTCTATAATGAACCTAGCTGGATTCAGCAACAATGTGAATATCTATAGTTACACAGAGCAGCACTGGAACCGTACATCTGTCCCCAGAGGAGGACTTGGCAGTGCAGGGGCTGCAACAGGTATGTGGGGTCTGACTTACCGCTGTGTGTGCGTGTGGGGGGGGGGGGGGGTCCGGGCTCACTCAGAATCCACTCTCCTCTTCACAGGACAGAGAACAGAGTGGATCCCCTGATATCAAGAAGGAGATCCGGCCAAAACACATCAACCATGACAACCAGATGCGGCTGGTCACTGAGCAGGTACAGACAGCAGGGGGCATAGCGGTTAAAGGGACTCACTCGTGGTCAGAAGCCTACAGGCTGAAAACCCACAAGGCAGCTGTAAACTAGAGAACGGTACATCTGGTGCTTTCCCTCCAGAAACTCTGCCTTTACAACCACATGACACGCAAGCCAGCTGGTACCCAGGGGTCTCCTAAGCATTAAAGATGGATAGCAAGAAAAAATGTTCATTTAAATGATGTCACACACTGGGCTAGTGGTGTCATAACCCTTTGGTTACTGTGATGTCATAACCTTTTGGTTACTGTGATGTCATAACCTTTTGGTTACTGTGATAGCAGGGTGAATCAATAATGAAGTGCCGTGTCCTTGACCAGAATAAGATAAATGGATGGAATACTGGGTCATTTGTTGATTTGCCCATTGGCCACAAGGACTTTTGCGAAATCAGACCTTGCTTTGGATCCTGCACAAAACAAGACATCACGTCTTACAAAACACTTATGGCGCTTTTCCACTGCATAGTACGGTACGGTACGGTTCAGTTCGGCTCACTTTGGGGGGGTTTTCCACTGGGAACAGTACCTGGTACCTGGTCCCTTTTTCAGTACCACCTCAGCCGAGGTTCCAAGCGTACCGTACCGATACCAAAACGTGACGTG
>JAODKM010000020.1:272-20249 GCA_026780845.1 Petrocephalus sullivani | reverse complement strand
TGGACTGCCACACGCCCTTCTCCGTGTTTCGTATGCCATCCTGTATAAATGGTGTGATAATGGACTGCCACACGCCCATGTCAAGCACCTTGGAGCGATTCTGTTGTGAAAGGCACTACATAAAAACAAACTGAATGGAGTTGAAATAGCTTTAAACATCCTCTGCCCATTACTAACTTGTTTATATTTCTTTGCAAAAACCAAGACAGAACCAAAAAAAAAAACCGTTTTTGACTTCACTATTTTTAACGAGGAAGTTTTAACCATAATGAAGCTGTGTTGGTTCTGATTGTATTCTGATTGTCCTCAGCAAGTGCTGGTATCAGCAAAGACCGTGTTATTTCACAGATAAAGATATCATTCATGAGAGAATTAGATTTACTTTGTGACTTCCCAGATTTTTTCTAAGTTCACTGATGCTGGTTGCCTGGACACAAAGATAACACTTTCTTCTGGTTGCATTGTTCAGAGCAGAATTACGTGGCATTGGTTGCGAGCCCCAGATCTAGCAAGATTCAGGACCGGATTTATGCCTTTCTGGTCCAGAGGAATGTAGACCAGCACAGGGAGACTGACCTCTGGGTGTCCCTTGTCAGCCAAGTATGCCAGGTAAGCAAAGCTATCAGGAGGATAATGACGAGTGTCAACAGTCGTGTGGCTTTTGAGGACATTGACTTCTGGACACTTGGTTGCCCAGCATACAGGCTAAATGAATAATTAGGACCATGAAGGTAAATTATGCTGTTTGCTTGAAATTGAAAATGTCCGTCATTAATGGGCGAGGCCGTGCACTATAACACAAGGAACTCGGCTTAAATACACCCAGTTTTCTAAACGGCCATGAAAAAGTTACACAAAGCACAAGAATTATGCAGCTTCCCATGACGGCCCACCTTGTCCTGTCAGGCAGATCTGGGTGGGCCCAAGTCGTTTTTACAAAGGAGCTGGACGTCTCACCTTAGCGCCCTGCTGTCCTGTGGCATCACTGAGAAGAAGCTGTACTTCAACCGGCTGCTCGACGTCACGATCCTGGAGCAGGACAGCTGGAGAGACAGCAGGCTGTATGCGCTCTTCTCCAATGGCTGGTAAGGTGTCTCGTTATGCATTCCCTGGCGAGCACATTGCTGCTGCCCCACACTTCCGGGACCAGGGCTTGAGTCTCAACCCTGGCCCCACATATGTGGAGTTTGCATGTGCCCCCGTGTCCTCGTGAGGTTTCCTCTGGGTTCTCCGGTTTCCCCCCACAGTTCAAAAACATGCTAGGGTGAATTGGAGTTGCTAAATTATCTGTACATGTATGTGAGAATGGTGTGTGAGTGCACTGTGATGGGCTGGCACCCCATCCTGAGATATTCCCTGCCTTGAACGTATAGCTTCATGGATAGGCTCCGGCCCCCCCATCACCTTGCATAGGACAAGTGTGTTTGAAGGATGGATAGATGGATGGACTTCAAACTATCAAGTACCCAAAGAATGTAGAAAGGGAAGTTTTGTAGAGCACATAAACTTGCCACATAATAACTAGCCATTGACTTCCTGTAACAAGCAGGAAGGACCGGTTCTTATCTTTGTTAATAATTAGAGTTCCCAATTAAAGTGAATTTAAGCATGCCATTGCACATTAACCATTAAATATGAGATACATATATATCCTCCAGTCTCTGAAGATGGAAGTTGGAAGATGGTCATTTTCATAGAATAATTCAACAGTTTGTATAGGTATGCTTTGTACTTGAGTGCAGAGACTTCCACACATGATGACTGGGAAAATGAAAGGTTATGAGAGGCATTCTGGCTGCAGGTGTCAGGAGCTCCACATGGTCTTACCATCCCTGATCTTCTCTATCATCTAGAATAATTCAGATGGGAGAGCTTTCAGAGGTTTGCAAAGTTTAGCTATCGTCATGCATTTGTCACAGAGATATCTCTGTGAGAAAGGTCAGACTCATCTAATATGAAATTTTCAAGCAAGCTTTCAATGAAAACTATGTGTGTGTTAGCTGTGTTACTGTCTAGAGTGCTATCACCCAGGCCTCTGGTTTATCAGAAGTGAACAAGTTTTATTTATCTCGTAATTCGTTTGCATTTAACTTACTCACTGGCACGTGCCATCGCCTTGTGTCAGCCCAAGCTGAAGCTCACTCTTCTGCGACCTTGTTTTTCATAACTCATCTGCGGCAAATGTAACATCAAAGAAGTTCTACAACGGCAAGAGAATCTGTTAGGAACTAAAAACTGAAAAGGAATTCAAAACTGCAAAAGACAAGCGAGCATTCAGTACTGCTGAATGCAACTATTGTAACAGAAGTCAACACATGATATTGAACTGGTGGATAGGTTAGTTGAAATGTTTCCAGATGAGATCGGTATTAAGACATTTCTTAAACGTCATGAGGGACTCTGAAGACCAGAAGAGAAAAGCCAAACCCCTGACATTTGTTCTAAATGAACAATTCCCGGGAACAAATTAACTCTGTCCCTTTGAATCGGCCTTATTATGTAATGAAATACAAAACAACTGATTCACCACACATCGTAACAAATACTTAAGCCTATTGTGGGATGTTTTCTGGTGTCATCCTGTATTAACCCAAAACAATGGTCTGTTCTACTGACTGGATCCTGCTTACCACTGCTGCTCTCTGCAGGGGCATGACGGCCGTATGCATCTTCACCATCGGTGACATTGACTACGTCTTCACAAATTCCCGATTCAGGGGATTCACTGATGCTGTTCCAGACCCACGGCCCGGAATGGTAAAATAACTCCCCCTGAATCCCTTCCATTGTTCTCCTTTTGTTTTGGCTACTTCGGAGTTTGTAGTAGAATTATCCTGACCCGCTTGTTAGAGACAAACATCCAGAATTTACTGTCCAGTGTAAGCCAAATGATATACTCCAGACCCCAGTGACTTTTTTTGTCTTATTAATGCATCAGAATTCCACCCTTCTATCCTAACCACTCGTCCAGTACATAGTTACAATGAAGCTCGGAGCCTAAATGTTTCATTGCTGTTTGGAGGAAACGCAGTCACTATGCTAAATGCTAATCTTGACTGCATGTTTTATCCAGTGCGTTAATGACAGCAGGACACTTCCTGTGAATGTACTTGATTTGGTAAATAAACATCCAGTGATGGAAGACTGGGTCAGACCAGTGAATGACAGCAACCCGATTCTCGTCAGTCATCACCATCAGTACAAATACATCCGAGTGGACAGAGTGAAGAGCAGCCTGGGCGCGTCCTATCATGTGATACTGCTTACACTGGGTGAGAACCTTACTGCAGTCAGCACCAATGACAGCACAAGGAACCAGACATTAGTAGGTTACCAGACATTAGTACACAGGATATAAGATTGCACTGCACATTTACACTTACTTGAGCAAGCAAACATCACTGATGGAGGATACAGGCATATGCCCCCAAGGAAATGCTGGCAAAACATTCGGGATATTTTACGAAATCATGTGTCACACCCTCCTCCCCACACCTGTGATCATTTCTGGGATCTGATTTCTCTTGAATCCCCAGTGACCGGTTTACACAGTCATACAGTTATGTGGAACAGAAAGTAGAGTTCTAAGGTTTTACGTGTCAGGACATAAAAACTGGTCCTTAGCTGGTCTTCAAAATAGGTAAATACAACCTCAGAGGAACAACACATGACAAATTATACTGTGTTATTATTTATTTAACAAAAACTAAGCAAAATGCAGAAACAGTGTGTGAAAAATTAAGTACTGCTTCCATAGGGATTAAGAGGGCGAGCACCAGCCAGGTCCTGCTAATCAAATGTTCTCGGTTAGTTGATCATCAGCAGCAAGTGTGACCACTTCTATAAAAGCAGAAGTTCTGGCAGTTTGCTGGTTTGGAGCATTCAGGTGTGTGTTAACACAATGCCATGGAGGAAAGGAAGAATCCATGAAACCCATGAATCTGGGAAGGGTTATAAGGCCAAACAAGTTCTCCACTTGTGAATAATCTTTCAAGACAGTTGCCAGTCTTTCCAAGATTGGACATCTCAGTAAATTCACCCCAATGTCCGAATGTGCAATGCTCAGAAAAACTGCAAATAACCCAAGAGCTACGGCCACTATGGGCTTCAGTTAGCGTGTTAAATGTTGAAGTTCATGATGGTACAATTAGGAAACGACTGAGCAGGTGTGGCTTGTTTGGAAGGGCTGCCAGGAGACAGCTTCTTCCCTCTAAAAAGCACATGGCAGCTTATCATAATATGTAAAACCATAGACTGACTTTCTGTTTCACACGACTGTGCGTGTATCACTGTCTCATTGACAGGGGAGTCTAAAAATAGGAATGTTTTTAAGAGGGGGAAACAAGCTATTTAAGCTAGCAGTGCAGCACAATTAAACGTTTTGCTTCTTCCTCCTTCACTCAGTGTGGGGGTGCTTTCCGGTAAGCTGCTTCTTTTGGGCAAATAATAAAGCTCTCATTTCACAGCTTTGGATCGTAAGAACACCATCCATTTATAGTCTTACTGTTTTCTTCAGTTGTGCTATAGTACTTTTAAAAGCCATAAAAATGCACATGCATTTATGTTACATTAAAGAAATGGCATATGTGCTAATGCAGGGGTAGGGAACCTGGTCCATGGAGAGCCGGTGTGGGTGCGGCTTTTTGGGATAACCTTTCAATCAGCCAATAATAAAGCATCGGTTGTCAGCTCCTGTCCTGGGGACCCAGTCTTATTGGCTGATTCAAAAGTCATCTGAAAAGCCCGCACCCACACCGGCTCTCCATGGATCAGGTTCCCTACCCCTGTGCTAATGAGTCTGTAACTGCCTGCATCCAGGGAGCGGCAGGGTACATAAGGTGCTGGAGCAGGCCGGCCGCACCTTCGCCATCGCTGAGCTGCAGCCCTTTGAGGGCCACCGCCATATCCTAAATGTTCTGCTGCAGCCGCATACGGTGAGCCACATCGCCCCCCACAGGTCAACGTTAAAAATGCGGGAGCACAGAAAGATGGATTTACGCTCACTGAATTTGCACCAGCTAACAACCACATTCTGCATCTCTGAATAGATTATTTAAACCCTGCATTTAATTAATATAGGCCACATGTACTGGTCAGGAATATTTTATGTCGGCAAACATAAACACCCAAACAACATCACGTTATTAGATAAAGGAGCGTGATGGTGACGATTAATCTTCCGATGTCACTGATGGAGGAAATGAGGGATTCCAAACCGATGGTGGGCACCCATGTAGAAGCCAGCAACCTGTAACCAGCAGCCTGTCTCAGTTCTACTCACAGAGTCTCAAAGGCTCACTTCTCAGCCCTAGCAGTCATGAGTAACATGCTGAAATTATTGGTATTGGCCCTGTAGAAGATGCTCTACATGAGCTCCAGCACTGAAGTTGTAGAGCTGGACCTGCGCAGCTGCCAGGCCTATGGCTCACGGTGTGAGGACTGCGTTCTGGCCCGGGACCCCTACTGCGGATGGAATGGAACTCACTGCGCACCGGCCAGCAGGTATAGCCCATAGGCTTTAGGTCTAGAAGGACTTTGAGGGGGTGGGGTGTTACAAATGTTAAATTGGGGGGAGGGGCCTTTTGCAATCACAGTTGTGTGCAAATCTGAGTGAGATGAAACCTCTTAAAGAGTCCCTGTTGTGGTCTGTATGTCCTTATACATTATGGAGGGTAGGACTTATAATCTTATGGGACCACCTTCATAAATGTGGCCCTTTGTTGACAGATGTGTGTGACGCATGACTGTATAAAAATTTCAACCAAAAATAGTGTTGCTGGGCGTGGCATTTTGTCAGAATGCAGTTTTTCCCTGAAATTTTATACAAAAAAAAATAATACAAAAGCCCCAGTTTGGATAACATGATGGCTTCTTATTTCAGTGCCCATTGGTCAATAGGACATTATGAATGGTAGGGTGATAATTCAAAGGACAATGACCACCCAGCCCTGGAGTCCTATTTCTGGCACAGGTCAGGCAAAAAAATGTTTTATATCACTGCAGAATGACTATTTGCAATAGATTCCGTTCTTATAAGGAAAGACGTTACATTTCATAGAGGTTACATTACAGTCTCTCGTAATAAACTAACGACTAAAATGTTTTAGAACATCGTTCTAGCATCCTCACAAAGCCACTAGTAAGAACAATGCAATAAAAAAAAATTAAAATCTGATCACTGTGTTGCTGCACCGTCATGGAAGGAAGGACAGAGGGGTGAGATGGATAAAGACAGCGTAAGAGAATGGAGATTTAAAGCTTTCCCAGATACCTCCATGCATTCAGTAGTTATTGGTCAAAGGGGCTCCGATCTATCGTTCTACTGGGGGACTTTAACGCTCACAATGGGTAAATACGGTGAAACTTGGAAGGGCGTGATTGGGAGAAACAGTTTGCCTAATCTGAACCCGAGTGGTGCTCTATTATTGGACTATTTTGTCCATAACAAAAACCATATTGGAGTATAAGGGTGTTCATCAGTGCACCTGGCACCAGAGCACCCTAGCTCAATAACTTTGTAATCTTATCATCGGACCTGTGTCCGTATGTTTTGGACACTCGGGTGAAGAGAAGATCTGAGCGGTAAACCGACCACCACCTGGTGGCGAGTTGGATCAGATGGCAGGGGAAAATGCTAGAGAGACCGGGTAGACCCCAACATTTAGTGAGGGTGAGCTGGGAGCGTTTGGCCCAGGCCCCTGTCCGAAAAATCTTCAACTCACACCTCTGACAGAACTTCTGTTGCATTCCAAGTGAGGGTGGAGACATTGAGCCTGAATGGGCGACGTTTAAAGGACATCAATGCTGAAGAGGCTCTGCGGAACTGTAGCCATAAGGTTGCTGGTTCCTGTCGCGGTGGCATTCCCCTGAATGAGATGGCGGAGACCCACAACCGGGCCCAGGATAAGCATTGGAAAATAAATGAATGAATGGGTTCAGATCCATGAGCCAGCATCATTATACTCACCCACACACAAACACAGTTTTGGGCCCATTCTGACCCCGCTTTGATGTACATAGCCCAAGCCTTTCTTCCCACACTTCTGGTGTCAGAACCCTCTCAGCCCACCAGACATTTGCAGCACAAGGATTCATGAACATGCTCTTTATCAGTAGTCCTTCATTGTTTTTTGTTTTTTAACAGCTCTACGATACAAGATGTGGAACATGGAAGCCTTCAGCGTTGTACATCAAGAACGTACGGTGAGGACAGTGGAACCGTGTGTTTGTAGCTGGGCTGTAAATACATCAATACAGTACATTGTACCTGTATAACAAGTAATTACCAGAACCTGTAATATACTAGATGGGCCTAGATGGTATTGAAAAAAGTACTTACCACAAACATGTACACTTGCAAAGATTATCATGGATGTTTACAGCTATTACTGTACACCAACTAGTATCTACAAAACTGAGGAGAAATGCAGTATAACTGTAAATATGTGGTCACCAACGCGTCGATCACGAATTAGCCCGTATAACACATAATAAATCAGATTAAATTTTACTGTTGCTAGGCCCCAAACCCGGTCAACACTAGTTACAGTTGCCACCCCTGCAGCTGATATAATTGTGCATCAATCATGTAGCTCTCACGCTAAATATGGTTGGAGACCCCTGCTGCATATCATGCACAGGGTTACGATTCACCAGTCTAGATATTAATTATTAAACTTGCCCTTCTTCCCATCATGCTCCCTTCCAGAAACGCACAGCATTCCTCGGAAGGCTACACGGCTCGCCCCACACTTCCTGAGCTGTCCCATGCCGTCCAGCCGCGCTAATTACAGCTGGCACCACAACGGCAGCCCAGTCGGCTGCCGCGTAATGGATGGCCGCTGCCTGCTGCTAATCGAGGCTGTGAATGGCAGTCACGCTGGGGCCTACTGCTGCACCTCCTCAGAGGGGGACTACACAAAGGTCATTGTACAGTACAACTTGTCCATAGAGAGCAAGGCCCAAGGTCTGGCGCCAACGTACCCACTGCTCCACTTCCTCTTAATGGCCATGTGCCTCGGCCACACTTTGAGTCTGTGGCCACAGACCTCCATACTCCCCAGGAGAACAAGCTTTGTCAGAGGAAGCATGTTCAGAACTCCAGAATCCGTAAAACTCTAATAAACACGCATACAGAAATGGTCACCCAAGAAAATTATCCCATAACATGTGCCTTTTTTTGTCATGCATAAATTCACTCTGCCCAGTTGGCTAAAATATTCGGCAGTTTCCATCCGTTTTCTGCCAAGAACTAAGGAATGAATAAATAAATATGCAGAAGATGGGAACAAGGAACAAGGCAGCAGCTTCTCGGGGAAACTGCACGCAACTTCAAGCAGAAAATTAATCCAGCAGATTCTTTATTTGCATTTAGAAGTACCTTGTGCCTGTAAATTGGAAGGCTGGTTTAAATCCTCAGGGCTTCCGACTTTGGTCAGTTGGTTGGCATGGGATTTTCATTTCAAGACAGATCTGCATACACAAGCTCATGCATTTACATGTATGCAACAGTTTTATTACTTTGTAAATAGTCTGTAGGGCTTGCAAAATGTTTCTGATGCATTTAATCGTAGGTTTATAAATAGTATAAAATAGACTTGCTATAAAATTTCTTGCATGAGAGCTGGCAATATTAAATCATTTACTCAGTGTGAATATTATTGCTGGATCTTTCACCCCCACTTGCTCCAGGCACTGCTCTCTGTCACTTTAAATTAAAGCAGTTGCTAAATAAATACAAATTGTAATTAATCTGAGCAGACTAATGAACCACAGGTGGGGGGGGGGGGGGGATTTCCTTTCTGCCCCAGCGCGGTGAGCTTGAGACATTATGTGGTAATGCCCAAGCCTGCAGTGTCTGACCTTTTGCCTCTGGCTTCTCCCTCCCTTTTCAAATATCCTGTAGGTAGCCTTTAAACACCCCTCCAATGCATTTTGGGAGGATATAAACAGGATGTCCTTTTGGCCGGTTAATTTGACTTGGGGACTCGCACACCTGGCGAACGTTGGTGACATTTATAAAGCCAGCTGTGTTCCTCAAAGACAGAAGGGAATCTGAAGCATTCTGGTCTCCAACATCCCGAATCCCGAATCTGACGGCAACAGAGAACGGGGACAAAAGGGAGAAAAACACGCAACACGGCAGGAAGATAAAAAGTTACACTTTATGACATACATGTTTCAAGCCCTGAGAACCACATCCTTATATTAGTAATGTGAACAAAACTGAGCGTGTTAAAAACCTTTGGGGAAAGTGCTCCACTTTTAAATACACTTTACAATCGGCATAAACCAGTTTCACAAGCATTCACATGTGTTCATTATTTGGCTTATCACAGAGATAGTACTAATGACAATAAAAAATGTATGCACAAACTCCACCGACTGCTGGAGCTCTGCATTCACAACACGTTTGATATGAGGTATTCAGTGAGGTATTCAAACATTTGCATATGTAATTGCTTTACATAGATCACGTTATATTTACCTTAAAAAAAAAAAAAACTACTAATAAAACCCAAGCAAACCACGTAGAAAACGTTTGCAGAATGTTACCGTCATGGTTACCTGAGCAATATCGCCTTACCAAAAAGAAAAAAAAAAGACCGTAAGCAAAGGAACAAACAGCCACATAATAAGCGATGGCAGTGGTGTTGCCTTTCCCGCTAGAGACTGCACGCTTCTCCTTGGAGCAGACTGGCCACTTCATTCATTAAAAACCTACAAATGGCCATACTGTCCAAAAAAAACCAACAATTCTAGTCTTCTGTCCTGAGGTAGGTGGGTAGGTCCGTTCTCTCCATTATTATGAGGGGCACAAAAAAGAAAAAAGTACAAGAAGCATACCACGCGCACACACACACACACACACATACATATGCATACACCCCCCTCAGGCATTTTGTGACATCCCAGCCAAGTGAGGAGGGGGGTGTTCTATTCCAATCTGAAACCTATATTAGGCAAGCTTGAGTAAATCAACAGGTTAAAACTAGAGAAATATTTTCAGCTTTAGTTAGCATCTTGCCCTCCTCTGCGTACAGATTACAGACCAGTGAGGGTTGCACCAGAGACACGGTCCAGGACTTTAACGTGCTAATGATTGCACGTCTCTTGATCTTAAAAACCAAACACGTCTTTTTAAAACTGAAGGAGAGCAGTTCAATAAACATGCCTTTTAGAAAAAGCATCGCCAGAGAAAAAGCAGCAGCGAGAGCTGGCTTGCAAAACGCCACTTCTCAGCAGCTCCATGTGCTCAGTGGGAAACACCTGCCAAACACCTGCAGCTGCATTGGGCGGGGCTTAACCTGCCCACCCCATCACGCTAAAATCCTGCTAAACACCAACCTCCAGAAAGCCGCACAGCTTTGCAAACTACAGCACACACAAAATGAGAACAGTTAATGAAACGCACACTGACATCAAATGACACCAGAAGGACCACGCTGAGGAAATAAAAAAAACTGACCACGCAGGACACCTGGCCGGGCTCCGGCATTATGTCGACCGAAGTTCACTGCATCATTAACCCAACGATGACACCACATGACACACAGTAGGGGTGGGGGGATAACAGGCCCCAGAGATGATTAAAAAAAACAATGAATGGGCAGGTCTTTGGTAATCAGCTACACAATAGTCTGAAGATGACTTCAAAATGTGGAGGATTAAGCCCCACCAGACTGTAGCAGAATCAGATGTTTTGTTTGTGTAACATCTCACATTAACAGGGGCGCATTCCCAATGAACATGTCCACCGCTGGAGTCATTTCCATTCGCCAGTCTTTTGAAATGTCCCGAAATGTCAGAAGCGATGTCAGATTGCCAGAGGTATTTCCTTGCATGGTCTTATCCGGCTGTGAATTTTTTTTTTTCCTTTATCCTGAAAACAGTTTTCCCTCAACAAGTGAGTCCATGGAGACAGCTCGGTAATCCCTGAGACACCACCTTTACCAATATGGAAAGGCAAACCTGAGGTCAGAAATGTATAAACGGTCACTCACACAAATCCCTGGTCCCACCATGAGACAAAGATCCAGTCTTGGGCTTGAGATCAGATATTTTGCCTCAAAGATGTTCTTCCCACAGTCTTAATATGCAATGCGTGGCACCAGTCTAAGCATTCCTCCCCCCTATTCGTGTTGATTGACAGACGCTACAGGAAGGGACAGAAGGATGGATGCAAGGAAGTTTGAATGGGCGTGACATCATACGGACGGGTGACTTTAGCCACTCCTAAGCCCTTGCCAACCGTGCATTCCACAATGATTGGGTAGATTTTTGTAAAACTCATCTGACTAAATTTCTTCAAACTTGTGAAACTTTCTGTTCCTTTTAAACAGTGATAAACGTCTTTATTACTTTCCCAGTAATCAATGCCAGGGAGCTTATATTAGGAGCAGTATGGTATTGCATCTTCGAACTCCAGTTAGCGGAGCTTTTCCCAAATACTGCATCCAACAACAGTGCCTGCAGGCTATGCTCACAGGAGCTTTTCTCCATTAGAGGTTCTTCAAACACTTGGACACCTTAGAAACAAGGGACTCTACCTGACTGAACTCTAATGGGTTTATGCAACTGGAAACTTCTGTGCTCCTGCTTAGAGGTAATTTTGAGCACACCCCCATCAAAGACTCATTTTTAATTACATAATTAAACAATCACTATTAGTCAGAACCCCTTAAGTTCTAGGTTATAATGTCCTGAGCCGTTATTTTCTACGGTCAAAGATTATATTTTGCTGAGATGAGTTATTAAATATAAACGTAACCCTGTTATTTAAAAACAGGTATACCACTGTCCCTGAGGTATAGTATAGAATGAGTATTATATTAAAAAACACTCTTATTTGAGGTAAAGAGGACAAAATGTGTTAAATCAAAAATTCAAATGAAATAAATGGCAAAACCGAAGAACCCTTCAAGTTGTGAGTACCCGTCATCAGTTTTGGCAGTACACCGAGTGTTTCGTTTTCAGCTGTAGTGAGCTTTTTAGCGTGTCTTTAGCGTGTATGTGTGTGTGGAATATCTGAGCATGGTTCTTTGTGCATGTAAGCATGTGTAAAGTGTGATGCCCAAGGGTACGGACAGGCTATGTTGACAGGGGGAATGAGGTATTTGTTGTGCAGCAGTTCCATAGCTTCAGTTGATCATTAGGAGAAATGTGTGACCCCCCCCCCCCCCGCTGGATGGAGCTGGACCCTCACCCAAGGGTCGGCTGCCCGGGCAGCACGTAGCTACGGAGAACCACTAGCAGAGGGCTCAGCAGAACTGGGCCCCTTGGAGGAGGAGGATGCAGAGGAGAGGCTGGGGCTGTGGGCAGAGGAGAGGATTCCGAACCCCCCAGGGGGACCAGCAGGGGGTGCTGGTGCTGATGTGCTGACAGCTGCCGCAGATCTCTGGGCAAACAGCATTCCTGTAAGGAGGAGAGACGGCATGACGCTGCTGCACGCTTCTACGAGAAGATGAAGCGGCCAGGGAGCAGAATCAAAGCTCCTTAGGGGTTGATGTTCCAGATTCTTTAATTAATACGTTTACTTAGAAGTCCTCAGGCAGAGCAAGTTTTACAGAACTAAAATTGGATATATTATCATGATTCAGCAATGTAACAAATATGTCAGTTTTGAGGAAACAAAAACCCTTCAAGAACAGTAAAACAGATTTGTGAGTTAGTCATCATCCACTGCATGCAGACACGAGAATAATGAGAGGAAAGGGCTTGCGGCGGCCTTGCTGCCATCTGCAGGCAGCCTGAGGCATTACCAGAGTAAAGCGTGCCATTGACCTCCACAGACACACTGATGCTAGCAGTGTTGTTGGAGGTGATGCTCAGCGCCAGGTCCTGCTTGTCTTCTGAAACGGCATTGGGTAGGGTGGGGGAGTGGCAGAGGGGAGGGGACATAGTATGAGCACACGGGGCCAAACCGGGAGTAGTAGGTGCCGGGAGGGGGGGTCTCACCGCGGCCGGTGCTGCCGAGCTGCAGCCCCATGGGGCCCTGCGACGCCATGGCGAGCAGGTTGTGCTGGAAGGCCTGCTGCATCAGCCGCTGCTGCTCCTCGGCCAGCCGCACCATCTTGCGCTCCGGCCCGTCGCCGGGCTCCAGCTTGTCACGCAGCTGCTCCAGCGTAGCAGCGCGAGCCAAGTGCTGCTGGCCCAGCGCCATGGCCATGGGCAGCCGGCCGGGAAGCACGGAAAGAGGGGCCTCGTCTGGCAGGGGGGTGCGCGAAGGCCCACGCCACAGAATCATTATCATGCTCCACTGAAGCAACTATGCATTCAATTATAGCTCAGGGTATATTTTAATACTTCATGTGACAGAAGCTGGATGTACTGAAAGTCATGGGTTCGACATGCTTGAGATTTAACACAATTATTTCAATTTCTGCTACCAGTTGGACATTCAAATGCAGTTTCGAATTTTCCCCATTAACAGTTATTCAGGTCACCGAACCATTCTGGCCAACAGGTATGACTATGAGGTAGTTTTGACGGCATTAATGAAAATGCACCTATTTCTGAAGAGGACAATAAGAAGTAAAAAAAAATTTATTAGGCTGTCTGCAAACAAATTTGAGGCACACTATCAGAAACAGTTTAACTTGTATGTTACATATAGAAGCAGATTGAGCTCTGGGCCTGACAGTACCCAACTGAAATGAAGACATGTTTGAACGATCGCTAATCAAACACCAGGACGACCAATTTCCCATCTGGAGGAAATTAAAACAGGGGCTCAGCCCAATGTGAAATACAGCTGGACAGACAGGGGCTCTGAGAATTAATGACCCGGCTGGGGGCTAGTGGACCACTGAGCTTCCTGGAGCAGCTTCCTGTAAGCTAAAGTCATTAAAGGTCCTGACCTTACTCAGCACACTGCAACTGGGAGCAGACAATGGCTGCATTTTTGACTCAGTCCAAAAGGGGGCAGACTTTTACAACAAAACAGATTCCTCAGATTTATAACTGAATTAGGGAGCGTGCAAAAAAAAAAAAAAAAAAAAAAAAAAAAACTCCAGCTGAGAATTAAAGAAATAAATTGAAGAAATGGTGCATTTCAAACTGAACAGCTACAACAGAATTATGCTAGTTAAGTCCCTTTGCCTAACTTAGGTTTATTTGTAAAGGATTTACTGATTTTTTGCGAGTGCGTCTGATGTTGGGTTATACAAATATGAAAATGCTGATGAAAGCGATCCAAGAGGCGTCGTACACACAGAGCCGCCTTTTTAAACAATTTCTCAACTCCAGTGCCCTGCCCCCGCCCTCCAAAAATAGGTTAACTTCAGTTGAAGAGCTTTCGGGAATGCTGCATGGACATTGGTCAGCATCACACCCACCTGTGACCTTTTTGAGCGACGGGCCAGGGGACGCCTGCAGGCCGTTGGGCCCGCCAGAAGCCCCGCCCCCTAATGAGGACAGGTGCATCTTAGGAGGTGACAGGATGTGGGGGGCGGTGCCTGGAGAGGTGGAGAAACGGTAGAGGCCAGTGCTGTAGCTGGGGCGACGTCCCTCTCGCCGGTTACTGTCGATGGCGGCCTGCAGCTCTCCGGGAGAACTCAGGCCTCTCTTCTCACATTCATAGGGGTACAGATACTTCATGTACCTACACATACAGACACGTATGTTAGACATCACACAGCAGTGTTTCCCATCCCAGTCCTCGGGGAACCCCCCAGGCAGTGCACATTTTCACTCCCTATCAGCTCCCAGCATATGTGTACCAGCTGGGAGCGCAGAGGGAGCAAAAATATGCACCGTCTTGGCATCCCTGAAGACTGAATTGCAGAATTGCAGTGAAATGAGTTTTAAAGTCCCAGAGAAATTTTTGGAATACAGTGAGGATTATCCAACACTGGGCTTCAGGACATAATTCCGTGATTAATAGCAAAGCACACTACAGGAAGTGGCTGCAATTATAGCCACTCCTTAAAAGGATTCAAGGTGGGCTGCTGTAGATCATAGTGCATTGTGGGAAATCTCCCATAAGTGCTTACTGCGTGCGGAGTGTAAAGGCCGCGCTGGTGATGGACGTGGGTAGGTTCAGGCCCTTGGTGATCTCCCTCCAGATCTTCTTGTTGATGACCTCTACCAGGCCGCCCTTTTCGGTCACCAACTTGTAGAGCATATAGAGGTCCAGCACCTGCTTGGCCATGATTGGGATGCGGTTGACGGGGGTTCCTGGAGGGGCGGGAGACACAGGGCCTGGGGGTGAGCTATACAAATACTGCTCCATGATACTACGATTACAGCAGTGGGGGGGAACCAAAAGAAGAAAAACCACAAATGGCTTGGTAATGTGCCCCTGTGGATCTCAGAGTTGAAATCAGGGACACATAGCAAAATGATTAAAAGATGATTTAAAGCATGCCTGTGAGAGATGTTTGTAAGTGATGGCTATGGTCGGCTTTGGTGAAAAACACCAGCTTGAGCTGGAGGGAGAAACAGTCAAGGCAAGTCAAAGGGATGCAAGCTCCCTCAGGTGGGGTCACTCGCGATGGTGGAGCTGGAGGCCGCAAGTATACTGTGGGCGGTGGGGGTTAGGCATGGTCAGGATTAGAGCTCGCTGCTCAGGCATGGCCCGGAGATATTGTGGGGATGCTAATCCTCCAGAGGACTCTGTGGGAGGGGGTCTCTCGGTCGGTATAATGAAACTAAATTGGGGGATTGGACTCCGTAAAACCACCGAGCCCTGCGTGCCCGCCCCCGGTGACCATTTGTGGGGGTGCGGTTCTGTCGAGGAGCTTTTGGGCTGTAACGTCAACCAATCCCATGACCACTGCAAACCTGGAATAAGGCCGATTAATAGTTTCTTTTCATCCTAGAGGCAATAGGCTTTGGGTTGAGATTACCACTGATTACAGGTTTTAATTTAACCCCACCCCAGCCCACAGCCTATAATTACCCCCGTTTGTCTTACTCCCCTGCTCTCCGGACGTGTGTGTATTGCTGCTTGAGGGGGTCGGGACACCTAGATAACACGGGTTGTAAAATCTCCCTCACCAATCCGCGGCTCCCTGCTGGCAGCCGGCTCTATGGCAGACGCTTCAATGGAGTGGCTTGGGGGCCACTAACAGATGAGCAGGAGCTATTTATA
The DNA here is from genome assembly GCA_026780845.1 of Petrocephalus sullivani. Taxonomy (NCBI): domain Eukaryota; kingdom Metazoa; phylum Chordata; class Actinopteri; order Osteoglossiformes; family Mormyridae; genus Petrocephalus; species Petrocephalus sullivani. The sequence goes on along the minus strand of JAODKM010000020.1, from coordinate 4,156 downwards.
GGTTATCTGTAAATAAAATGAATGCGGTCCACATTTGGCTCTGAATGCCAGGAACACGGAGATTAAAAAGCCTTTCAGTGAGCCAAACTGCTTACCACAAATGAGCAGCGAAAAAAAGTTCAGCAGTTGTTGAAGCTGTGTGCTACATAGGTAAGGATTTTAAGGAACAAATATTACAGATAATATAACTGCAGATTTTACACTATTGTGGTATTAAGTAGTTAATCTCCTTTCATTCAATCTATCAAAACACTTTCCCATATGTCAAGATTAATTAGTGCAACTAATTTAATTTATTCCATTACTCAGCCAAAGAGCCAAAAGGCCTTATTAGATTTTTCCCCCTTTTTGCAATGAAAGACATTTTTGCCTTTTAAATAAATGAGAAGAGGAACCAGAGCGGCTCCTAAATGACTGGATTATGCAGATATCTGATGCGGACAGGAACCGAAAGTCTCGGGTGCCTGAAGGAGCAGCCCACTGGCAGGGGGCAGCCTGAAGGAGCAGCCCACTGGCAGGGGGCAGCCTGAAGGAGCAGCCCACTGGCAGGGGGCAGCCTGAAGGAGCAGCCCACTGGCAGAGGGCAGCCTGAAGGAGCAGCCCACTGGCAGAGGGCAGCCTGAAGGAGCAGCCCACTGGCAGGGGGCAGCCTGAAGGAGCAGCTGGCCAACTTCTCGGGGCTTGGCTGCTGCAAACGCACCTTCAAACAGCAGGAAGCCAATGGGCAGCCCTGCCCAAACAGCCATCCACAGGGGCTCCCCGAGATTGGGGACTTTAATTACATTATGGCCGAGAGTGCAATCACACCACCCTCTTTGATGTCATCCAGAGAGGGAGAGCCAGAGAGTGGGGGGGGGGGGGAGGGGGGGAGAAAGGGGGGAGAGGGGGAGGGGGGGGGGGGGGGGGGAGAGGGGGGGGGGGGAGAGGGAGGGAGGGGGGAGGGGGGGGAAAGAGGGAGAGAGGGGGAGGGGGGGGGGGGGGGGAGAGAGAGAGAGAGAGCCAGAGAGAGAGAGAGAGAGGGAGAGAGCGAGAGAGAGAGAGAGAGAGCCAGAGAGAGCCAGAGAGAGAGAGAGAGAGCCAGAGAGAGCCAGAGAGAGAGAGAGAGAGCCAGAGAGAGAGAGAGAGCCAGAGAGAGAGAGAGCCAGAGAGAGAGAGAGCCAGAGAGAGAGCCAGAGAGAGAGAGAGCCAGAGAGAGAGCCAGAGAGAGAGCCAGAGAGAGAGAGAGCGAGGGAGCTTACAACACAGGACGCATCATGCTTACAGAGGAAACATTAAACCAAGTAAGCTGCCTGTATCAGGTAAACTATGCTTCAATACAGAACATTCCAGAACATGCAGGACAGCCCAAAAAGGGGCCGGTAAAGACCATCTTCAGTAAGTTATTAAATACGGCATCGGACATCAATCACATATCAACCAATTACAACAGCAACAGGGGTCAAGAGGCGACCAGAGGTTATTGATGTACAAATTAAATAGTGGGCCAGCAGTAAGCAACACAGAAGGTCGTTTTTTATAAAGAGAGCCATCTCCCTGAGAATCAAAGTCCGACCCATCGCGGCCACGACAAGCAAAAGCTGAGAGGTATCACGCTTAATTACATGAATGTACGCATGCATGCACAGCAGCAGCTGCGTTTGGGAACTGGGAGTGCCCTCGCGGAGGAGAGCGGAGAGCCAGTACCAAAGTTGAATAAAATCACAAGCCCTGCTCCACTCTGCACAGACTTTGTACCAAATTGTTAAGCGAAAGCAGATGTAGCTGATAATGATCCATTGATCTGCCATAACCGCGAAGGACCTACAGACTGAATGGGCGCTTTATTGGAGTTAATGGGGGGTGGGGGCTGCTTCAGATGAACACAGCTAACACTTTTTAAATTATATTAGCTCCTCTGGAAACGTGAGTGCGCACTCATTGGGATTATTCTTATTATGGCACTGCATTAATTTTCTGAAGGACACCCAAAAAAAAGTGATACTGTCATATTAACTCTAATGCTAGCTCATCTGGTTCCAATAAGGCGGCTTCACAATTACACAGAGAGGCCGCCTCCGCACGAGATTGGCTCCCTATATGTTCGGATCACGTCACTGGCCATTAGTGCGCTACTGAAACTGCCTCTAATTGGCCATGTCGCCCTGTGGGATCGAGCCGGGCGGAGTGATTAATGTCCTCCGGGGTCAGGGGTCGTGGACTCGGAGAAGTCCTGCCAAAGGCCCTCGATGGGGTGGGTCAGGCGGCCCCCACCCCAGCATGGATGGGTACACCCCCAGATCAGAGGTCCCGCAGAGCTGTGATGTCAAGGTTACGCGGGAGATACCAATTATGGGAGGGGGGGATAAAAATAATAAAGAGCTGAATGTTAGGACAGATGAGATGGGAACGCGGGCACTAATTATGGCGTGGCGTTTTAAAGTGCACCCCTCCCCCACACTGCCTCGAATTCTGAAATACTCTTCCTCCCTGTAAAAACAAGGTCATTACATCTGACCCCTGACCTATTTTTAGAGCAAAACAGCTGCCCACATTAAAGACTACACTAATAAATCAATGCACTGGCCCAAGTGCCAGGATGGCAAATTAAATACCCGGGAATTCACATTACTGGCATTCCTCACATTATCAGGAGAGTGAGGGCTCTCCTGCGGGGACAGATTGGGCACAGGAAGCAGGAAATAAAAGGTTCCGCAGGGGGGGGGGCACTGTGGGGAGGACATTACAGACCCTGTGGGTGAGCTGGGCAAAAAATGGATAACAATTCTAAGGCTTACAAACTCCCCCCCCCCCCGAAGAAATGCTCTGCCCCAAATCCAGCTCTCTGGTATGACTTGTTGTTTGGGGGTCGCTCAGCATGCAAGTTTACTGTAAAGAGGCCGCACTGGGTGACCCCGCTGCTATTAAAAAGAATCAGTCAGAAGGTGACCGGATTAATGCCAGGACGGGCTTACTGACTGGCCGCCACATATCAGCTCCCCCCACATCCTGGAATCGTGGGTCATCAGAGCCCCTCCCCCTCAGACCTGAACCCAAACAGCGCGGCCATCAGCGCCAAACCACAGCTTGGCCATCCACAGGTGGCCCAGGCCTTGTGAATGTTCACGGCAGACAGCACAACTTGCTAGGCGTGTAGTATGCGTGACGCGAGCACAGACACTTACATGGCAAAGCCAACAGAGGGCTGGCAACTGACCGCCTTCAGAGTGTGAATGTATAAACCCCCCCCAGCGCCTCCACCCAGCCTTTTCATATCAAGTGTTAAATAATGCATATCTATATTTAGCTTTTCAATTGGGCCCTGCCACAGGAAGCACTGCACTTACAGTGCTGCTGGGACTTGCAGTGCTGCCGGGACTTACAGTGCGGCTTCGCTGTCCTTCACGGGTAAAGTGACCATCTACACTACTCCAGGTAACACTTGCAATCATTTACTGCACCGTGGGCCTTATTTCCATCAGGAAATCACCCCCCACCCAACCACACACACACACACACACACACACACACAGCCACACAAAGGATTAATCCATCCCACTCCACAGCTGCCACGCTGCAGCATGTGTCAGCTTCCCAAATATAACCAACACGTGATACTATGAGAATAAAATACACACAGTAACAGGCTGGTGCTGCTGGCTGCGTGCAGAATCCAGGACCTTATTCATGAAGATCCTGTCAGACACTGCGCAGATGCAGCTCCGACCGCATCCAAACCCAGCAAAACAGCGGCTGGAGATCAGGGCGGCTTTTAGACTCCAGCCTGTCAGATCAAACCTGGTTCTTGAACAGAAAAAAAAAAAAGAAATGTGACACCCGTCCCTCAGGCAAAGGGGGGGGGGGGGGGGCCCCCGCAGACAGGCGGAAAACAACAAAAAAGACGCGGG
>JAODKM010000019.1:185997-209695 GCA_026780845.1 Petrocephalus sullivani | reverse complement strand
CGGGGGGGCTTGTGAACAATCGGTACCAGGCTTATGAGATTCCAAGCTGCATAATAGGCCTTTATTACGGTGTAGTTCGCAGCTGGCGTAAATGTGTATGCAGCTACCATTCTCCAGCGAGAACACTGCACTCACAGTGCCGTCGCGCGTCGCTATGCTACGGCTATGACGAAACGCCCACGCGTTGTGACGTCATCCCCGTCGCGCCCACAGCCATGGCGCTTCCTGGCTGCTCCGTGCTTTTCCTTGGTGTCGTGTCGCTGGGCGCGCTCCTCTGCTGGTGCTGTCGCTGCAGGGTGACGGGGAGGCCGTTTCCGAGCCGGAGGCTCATCGCCAAGCTCATGGCCCGGACGGAGAAGCCGCTCTTTCGGATCGCGTACGTGCCTTTCTGTTTCCGAGTCAGTCCCCATTCATTTCCATTGGCTGCGCGCAGCGTGTACGTTTTGTCAGCTAAACTAGCTGGATTCCCGTCTAGCGCGATCACTATATCGAGCCGAAAGTCTGCTTTGTTTTGCTGTTGTTTCGCTCTCATTGCAATCACGGTGAAAATAGTTTCGCTCGTAAGATATAGTTTCCATGAAGCATCCTAGCAGCGCCATTAAATTTGGTTATATTACTTGTATTTTTTAATACTACTGGGCTTTATTGGAAAGCTTTGGGGTAGTGTATGCAAACCGCTGTTCCACATTTTAAACATTTACCTGCACCTGCTGCTGGCGGCTGTTAAGGCTACACTGTCAGATCATTCACAAGCAACATAATGGCTGCGGAAGGCGGATAACCATCAACCAAGTTATTAAAAATAGCATGCACTATATGACTATACGATTGCATTACTCGCCAGTTATAATTTCGAGACGGGGTATGCCACGGCGTGTAAAAAAGAGCCTATTTGTGACAAGAGTGTTAGATGAGAAGCGTGTGTTGTTTTACTGATGAAGTCTCCAGCTTTCGGCGTGCCGATCTCCCTGCCCGTGTTGTTATTTTAGGTACACGCTTTACACCAGGACCAAGCTGGGCTACATGTTCTACAAGCGCCAGGTCCGGAAGGCGCACGAGCGCTACCCGTCCGGGCACTCCAGCGCGCGCCCGCTGGAAAGCAATGGTCTGTGTCCTAGTGGCTTCTGCAAGGAGAGCAATTACGACGCTTTGGCTTATTAAATATCGGTAACGTCTGTTTTATCTGCCGGCAGGTATTAAAATAACGCCAATTCCCGTCCTGACGGACAACTACAGCTACATGGTCATTGACAGGGAAACAAACCTCGCCGTCGTCGTGGATCCAGCTGACCCACAGACCATACAGGTATGTAATCTTACATTTCCAATAAATATATGATACAAATTTCTGCGTGGAGATTCATATTAGTCTAAAATGAACCATAGCATGTTTCATGGCCTGATTACAAACTTGTTTCCAAAAGCTGTAAAAGAATGTCAGAATTTGTACTATACCTAGAATTTAACAGGCTGTCATATCCAGTGCCTCTCTAGAATTGAATGAGTTTTATTTATATTTATTTTGTTCTTTATTGTACAATGCTTTCTCTTTCTCTCTGAGTATGCAGCCTGACTGTTGGTTTTGCTTGGAGCTCTTCTGCCAACTTGGCTTGAGTCCCAATCTGAACAATCTCCGTGCTGTTGGTGCAGTTCTGTGCTGAGCTCAGTTTGGGGCCACCAGCTGCCCCAGTCAGCACTGGGAGTTTTTATATTAATCTCTAGGGTAGCACCACGATGGATCCACAAAAATCACCTTTTTTTTCTTTAGCGTTGTTTAGAATGAATCCTCTTCATTCTGTGTTTGTTCCTTTTCCTTCACTTTAAAATCAGAGTAGCGGTGTTTTCAGCGTAGCCACAATTCCGAAATGCTCGGTGCTTAATAATGAGACTCTTTTTCAAACTCCATGTAGGCATGCCTTGAGAGGGAAGGGGTGACTTTAGAAGCAATCCTTTGTACACACAAACACTGGTGAGGAGAAATTATTGATAATTGTGATTCTTAATAATTAATAATTGTACTTTTTTTTATAATTGGCAGGTTTGCTGTCTGATCTTTTGTAATAAGTAACTTTATAGATCTCAGGGGGAAATTCTATGAAATCCTATAAATACTAATGATAAAATGTAACCAGAATTGTCTTAATTTAATGTGATTTTACTTGTATAAAATACTATATCTTGTGGTTTTAAGATTCAGATTTTATAACTAATTTAACTACTGTGCTGTCACGGGTAAATTGATTCCCGGTGGCTTTGCAATTCCCTCCTACAGGCAGAATTTAGTGATGCAAGATTTAAGTCAGACCTGATTTAAGTCAGACCTTTAGTCCAGTCTTGGTACCTGAATTTGGCTTTATTGAACTGCTAAACTTGGATAATAATGTTACAATGTTTATTTTACATATTTTTTTCCCTCCTTGCACCTTCCGTTTAATATATTTAATTAAAATAATTCAAAAGCATCAATAGTCCAGATTCAGGGGAAAAGCATCCTTAGCATTTCCAGGCTTGGGTATCTGAACAAAGCACTGTGTCCTGGAGGCGGCCGTGTTTATAGGCCTGTCACGCCTGTATGCATCACTTATTGTGCACTTCCTGCTGAGTAAATCCAGTTTGGAAGGAAAAGAATCAGCCTTTGATCTTCGCCCATGTCTAGAGTAGCAGTAAGGTGCCATGTCAGATGGGGGAGGGGGTTGGTTGGGCATTGTATATGGCAGAGAATCTTCAATAACAATATTCTTCTGGTTTAATTAATTGTATTTTTGAGGAGAATTGAGATATAAAGGTGTGGTTAGCGTGCTTGCCTCACACCTCTGGAGAACAAGGTTTAATTTCCCATCCCAGCTCTGTGTGTGTGTTGAGTCTTGAATGTTCTCTCCATTCACCATCGTGAATATGAATATATCAGACAGATATAAGCATCATACCTGTAGCAGAGTAATAAACGCTACATATAATTTTCAAGGGAATAACTAGCTTTCTGTTCTGTGAATCTTATGTGACATTTTTTGTGCATTCAAGTAAATTTTCCCTCTCTCTAAATAAAAGTTCAATTAAAAAATATGCTAAATTGATATTTTTTTATTTTGCATTGACTGAGCATGATGGTGTTGTGCACTTATGTTTAAAATACTTTGAATTATTTTGGACATCTTAATTTTATTAAGCTGGGATTCTGTTACTGTCTGCCTCCTGCTCCGTCTTTCCTACAGGGACCACATTGGGGGCAACAAGGCCCTGAAAAGGCTGCACAGCCCCTGCAGGGTGTATGGGAATCCAGTGGACAACATCCCAGGCCTAACACAGTAAGCTCTAGACTATGTCGTGTGGCCATTGACTCACTGATACTTTCCTGACCTAATGTCCTTATCCATCCATGACTGCTTACCCCAGTGTTTCCCAACCTGCTGGACGGGGACCCCCAGACGGTCCCCATTTTTGCTTCCTCCCAGATGGTCCCCGTTTTTGCTCCCTCCCAAACAGTCCCCGTTTTTGCTCCCTCCCAGAGGGTCCCCGTTTTTGCTCCCACCAAAACAGTCCCCATTTGTGCTCCCTCCTAGACAGTCCACAATTTTACCCAGTATGGAGATGGGATGGAGCAAAAACGTGGACTGCCTGGGGGTCCCTGAGGAACGGTTTGGGAAATACTTGCGTAACCAGTACAGGGTCTCAGTCAGCGTGGAGGTTATATCCGGAAGTATGGGCCACAAGGCAGGGGCACCCTGGACAGGATGTTTGGTTTTTTTACCAACTTAAATTCTATTTTTAACAAGCGTCATAGTCCAAAGGTTCTTTTTATGTTGCAGCAGGAATCAGTATGGCTCTGGTGCTGAAATCAGAGGAAGGAAGCAGAAAATTAATTAGCCTGGAAAACGAGTTGTGGGCAAATGCTTCAGATTTGAGGCCTACTGGGAACACATTTGTCTGAGCTTCTAAACCAGAACCTTTCACATTTTTTTTTTTCTGACCATGTTCTCTGATTTTTTTTGCTGTTATTAGAAGGCCAGCTGGTCTCTGAGCTAATTATTGGCTTGATAAGTGTTTTGCAGTATGTATTCTTTGACGATAGGCGACACGGATCGCATTTAAGGGAATGCATTAATGACGGAACGCAGTCTTTGGTGCTTTCGCGTCCCTGACTTTTCAGTGATTGCTTGGCAGATAAATTATTACTGCTATCTTGCGTGTGAATGAAGTGTGAGCTGTGAATTCTGGTAGCAATGATTGTAGCTCTGGAGCTCTCTGGTTGATGTTTCTAACAACATAAAAAATTAAACCATGCATTTTGGAAATGGATTATAGGGAACAATGGGAATATATAGATATTTAACATTATAATCCAGAAAAAAATATGCTGATAGCAGTATTGTGTATTTGTGGATTTTCCCTGAATATTTAAATATAAATCCTGTGACTTCCTTTGCAGTGGGAACCACATGTAAATGCAAAAACAGTATGCCCTGAAAAGACGACAAATTTGGGAAGAACTTGCATTTTATTATGCCAGGGAAAGATATCATGAATAGATTACACCACATAGAGTTCTCTTCAGAATTATTGGCACCCTCAGGTTTAGGGCTGAACGACATCGCGATTTTAAACAATGCGATTAGCAAATCGCTATGGCTGTGATTTAGGATATGCATTATTCAGCACGTCTGACCCAGGGTCTAAAAACTATCGTGAGGGTAGTTTTCAAATTCGTTCCTTCCTCCTTGTGTAACAGTCAGTCTCACCAATCAGAAGTGCCGTGCTCCTCGCGTGCCAATCATACTCACCAATCAGAAGTGCCATGCTCCTCGCGTGCCAATCATACTCACCAATCAGAAGTGGCCCAAAGTGACTGTGTACACAAACACAGACACGTGAATAAATGTGTTTTGGATTGAATTAATACATTTCCATTCTTTGGATTAATGTATAGCGCAGTTCAGATTTCAATGTACGGTTGTGCTCAATTACTGTTTTTTTACACACTGAGTTTAAAAAAAAAACGCAAATGAAATCGCAATATCTGTCAGATTTTCTTAAAATAGTTCAGCCCTACTCAGGTTATATGATCCCTAGCAATAGACCTGAGACCATTCCTCCTTGGAGCATCCATCCAGATTCCAACCCACTTAGCTGGATGGCATCTACAAATCAGTGCTTGTTGTTCTGGTCCTTGATCACAGGACGTTTTAATGTAAACATTGTTCATAGGCGAGTTTCTGGTAATGTAGCAGCAGCTACCCTCAGTCCATGGTGCTTGCTTGTGGACGCTCACCCCATGGATATTCACTGTGTTCCCAGTTAGATGTTTCTGATGGACACGGTAAAACTGGGTTCTGTTGTAAACAATTTATTTGTGGATTTGGAGGTGTGCTTTGTACCATTGTCCTGCTGAAGGGAGTTTTAACCTCTAGATGAGGCAGTCAGATTTTGATCTAAGTTCTCCTGGTATTTGATGGAGTCCTTGATGCTTTGTATCCTAACAACATTCCCGGGGCTTATGGTATGCAGACAGCTGCAAGACATTACAGCTCCACCTCAGTCTGACCACAAAACCTGGTTCCAGTCACACCTGCAGTGAGGGTTACCAAACTGTAGGCACTTACATTTCTGCTGTGATGACAGCCAGCTGTTTTTTTATGGTGAACCTTCTAAATTTATTGGCATGGATCTGGTGCCTCGTTGCAGTTGGGGAGACTAATTTTGTTTGCACTTCTATGCTGGTTCGTCATCACTCGAGTTTTTTTTTATTTAATTAATGTATGCATTGCCTTAATAGAGGGGATATGTTTATTGCAGTTTTCTAATTTATGAAGCTCCCTTGCCTTTTGTCTCATATTAATTTTGTATGACTCCAAAGGGCGTTGCCCTCTGTGTGGGTCATGGTGTACCACTTAATATTTCGAAAATACTCTCTTTAAAATGATAAATTTGATAAGGCGTATACTTAGTTGTTCATAATTTCATGTGGTAGCCATAATTAAAAATAATCTGCACTAAAAAGTTAATAGAATAGCTTTTTTTAATCTTTAATATACAATTAACAAAAAAGATGTTTGTAACCTATTTGCCAAGAGCGCCAGTTTCTCTAGAGCGCACGGTTAGTGGACGTTAGAATTCATGCCTATTTGTTCTGCCGTTCCACTGAAGTTTTTCTGTGACTCTGCAGTTCATTGCAGAGAAGTCTTTTGTCACGCCTCTCCAAAGGCCCTCTGCCATGCGGTTTGTGTGGCTGGAGACTATCTGCAGCTTTTCATTTTGCTTTTGAACTATGAAGTGTAATTCTTGAGTCTGTGTGCTAAGTATTGTGCAGCTATAAAGACTGTTGCACTTTTTGTGAAGGGTTAAATAATCACCAGAGAAAAATATGCCCCTGGCGCAATGTTTTTCTGTAGCAGGTGTTCTTGCACCTGGTCACATGACCACAGGCTTGAGAACCTTGCTATGTGTTGGGATTCTAGCCCTCTCTCGGACAAAGACTGCATCGAGGTGGGACGTATGAGCTTTCAGGCTATCTTCACTCCTGGGCACACTGTGGGTCACATGGTCTACCTCCTGGATGGCGGCGCCTTCGGGGGACCCTGCAGTCTATTCTCGGGTGACCTGGTGTTCCTGTCAGGGTGTGGTGAGTTCATAGGGGCCGGCTGGTATCGTTTACTCTTAACCCTACTGCAGTGCTCTCGGTTCATAAGACACCCCAGTGTCCATGACATGATTTAGACCCAGGATATCCATTCGTCCGTCTTCTAGCTGCATATTCAGTAGAGATCCTGAGGGAGGGGTTCGAGCCTATCCCGCGTATTGCCAGGTGCAAAGCCGTAATTTACACGTGTGCAGCCGCATACGACGGGCAGCTTAAGGTAGCATCTGTGGGAAACCAGAGAAACTGGAGTAAATTTGTTTGTTTGTTTGTCCGTCTAGGGAGAATGTTCGAGGGAAGTGCATCCACAATGCTGTCATCGCTGGATACCGTGGGCACTCTCAGTGAAGACACACTTTTATGGCCTGGTAATGGCGTGGTTGGAACCCCCACCCCCAAAACCCTAAAAAAAACTTAATTTTGTTGACCGAACTCATTGGCCCCTTTTTATATTTAATTATCAAAAAAGTGCACCAGTAGGCCATTCTGCAGTGTCCATCCTGCATTGTACAGGTCATGAATATGCAGAAGACAACCTGATGTTTGCTGCAGAGGTGGAACCACACAACTCTGCTAGAGAACACAAGTTTGAATGGGTCCAACAGCAGAGGCGTCAAAAGTTATGCACGGTAAGAGTATAATGTGGAGACCGAACTGCACACAGTTGCAAAATAAATCCCTAAATGCATTGCAGGCTTTCTATGACCTGTGGAAGAAGCTAATTGGATATTCACTGGACTTCCTGTGCCAGGAAGTTTTCTCAAGCCATCTGGCGCTTCCTTGGCACAGCATGTGAGAACCAAAGAATGGGAGTGTAACAGCTGGTCTTTAATTCTGCATAATTACACACTTAATCTCTACAGTGTTGAAATTTACATACAAGTACTGTACTTTGTGGTGGGACAGGTAAATGAGTCTTATTTAATGTATTTCATAAGGTAGGGGGAACTGACTTCTAGAATATAGTTTCTACTTTGTAGGAATTAAATTGTTAGGGGGTGGAAATAGGAGTTGTTTGGTGTATTCATGCAGAACTGAGGTGCAGTTGCAGTAGGTGGTTTTATATAATGGCACGTAACATCCATTTGTGGCAGCTAAATAAGCAGTATATACTTTTGGGTCGAAAAATATGGGCCAGGGAGCCCCTGATTGCTTTATTTAAATGTACTCTCAACCCATGCAGTCTGTGTAATATTTGGACACAAAGCACATTAAAACAGCCTCTCTACCACTATTTGTAAGTAAACCTTTGTTATAGTCTGTAGTAGGTTTGGGGGGGGATAATCTGTAAACCAAGAAGTTTACTAATCTACAAAGGCAATATTTACACAAACTTAATGGCAGAGAATATCCCTATTTCTGTTATTAAGAGGAACAGGTCAACGTTTTGAAACAACAGGAGGTAATATTGTTAGGAGTTAAAGGACCGGGTATGCCCAAAGTAACCTCATGCAGGGATGACCACTGTCTGAAACCCATGGACCTGAAAGATTGCAAAAAAGTGTCAAAAACTTCAAGACCTACTTCAAGTTCAAGCCATTTACAAGGCTTCTCGTTTGATGAAATCTAACAGAAAAGCTTTCCAACAGTTATTTTATCTGTTTAATTACAGATCATTTTCGTTCATTCACTGTTAAAACAGTGATAAAATAACCATGATTCTTCTTACATTTTTCGACCCTTGTTATACATGATCGCTGAATCAGTCTGTGGTGCCTATAGGTGCAGCATCAGCATCCCAACTGCCAGCACTTAATCCTGGTCCTGTTTTTGGTTCCAGAGTCCATCTACCATCGGGGAGGAGAAGGAGTACAACCCGTTTCTGCGGAGCCATTCCCCAGATCTGCACCGGGCGCTGGGCCTCCAGCAGGAGCCGGACGAGGACTGGGCCCGCTTCAGGGCTCGCGTCCTGGAGGAGTTACGCAGGCGAAAGGACATCTACAAGGGGAGATAGGTGCCTGAGTGCACCTGGGGTGCCTGGGATCCAGGATGAGATGCTGCTTGATGGTGAATTGGAGCCCTCCCCAGTCTTCAAATGCCAAGTGGTTTTCAGTGTATTGCCATGAAATGAGGTTTCTTAAGACCCTTGCTCCTTTTTTGGCTTTATAGTGGACTGGGTCAGCTTGGGCTTGTGACTCTGAAATAACATTTGATTTCAGGGTCAGCTAATTACAGATACACTTGTCATTAACGTGCTGTTTAAATCCTAACAATGGGTGACAATCTCACTTTATACGCGTGAGTGGTAATTAGGTGTCTAAATGAGGTATGAATGATTCCTTTGTAGAAGTTTTTCAGCCCACTGACGGATTGACTGGACTGATCTGCTGAACCTCGATCTTGAATCTTTTTTTAAAATTGGTTGTCTAACCTCAAAGCATGGATAACTGTTTGCTAAGGTTGCTTGTTTTTAAAGTGATTTTTTATCAAAGTGGTCCTTTTTACAAAAGCAGCAAATAAGTGAATTCCGTCGATCGCAGCGTAAGAGGCTTTTGGGAGCCGTGCCAAGTATTTGCCTAACAAATGAAATGGAATTCTGCGCTGTCCTAGAAGGTACAAACGTGTATGCTGATGACCAGGTGCTGCATGTGCATTTCACTCATTCTTCATGAATGATCCGTTCTTTGTGAGCTGATATTCAAAGCGAATGGAATCATTTCGGCCACCGCACTTAAATTTTCATTCAGTTTAGACCCACTGGTGCAGTGATGTACAGATGTGTGAAAGAGTCACATGAAATGTAATGAATCACATATAGGGTGACCAGATAGTCCATGTTACTTCAGGTTTTACAAACCACTTTAAACCTGAAAGGCTCCTGTGCTTGGCCCTGTTCAGTTCTTCTTGTGCTTTGACTGGTTTGTTTCCTAGATTGAAAGACTCATCCAGCTGTTTCACATTAACATTAGTGACACATGTATGATTATAGAAGGCTGACCAATCAGCACACAGCAAGAACTTGGCGCTTAAGTGGAATCCAGGTCCTTTTGATTAAAATGGTAGTTTAAAAATCCTGTCCTAGCTCAAAGTGTCCGGGATGACATGGATTATCTGGTCGCCCTAATCACATATGGTTTTATTAAGATTTTTGACTGATGTTGATTATTTCCTCCTTGTCCATAATAAAGTCACACATGAATCATACCAGGGGTTTCTTATCCTCGAAGGACCGTAGGTGGGTTTTCACTGCAACTCCTTAATTAGATCACTAATTAGAGGACTGATTGACTAAAGAGTCCTCACACCAGGCCTTGAATAGCTGACCTAAAGGTTATCCCAAAAACCTGCATACACACTGGCCCTTGGAGGATAAGATTGGCCCCACAATTAAAGGGTGACATTCCGTTTAATAATTCGTTTGCGGTGACACAAAAGCACAGACTATTTTATTATGTATAGTGTTTACAGAAGACTTAAGTATGTATAAAAATATATATGACGTTCGTTATTAACAATAAACCATTTGTGGGGGCGGTTTTCGCGTCTATGTGTTCCGCGTGCGCCTATATTGCAGTTTTACGGTACTTGGGTGAAGCGTCGTTGGCATGGAAACCGGTGCAGTTTGGGGAGCAGAAACTTAAAAACAGTCACGGTGCCCCAGCAAGACCTTGGCCGCAGTAAGGTGAGATTAGCGGTGTGCCATAATACGGCTTTGCCATCATTAAACTTTTGCTGCCGTTCATTTCAATTGCTTAGTGGATTTACTGTAATTTAAAGCCGCATTTTACGAGCAGCGGCCATTGCTAATCTTGGCTTCCGCAACAAGGAAAAATTGGATGAAATCTATAAGTTACACCTGAAGTGCGGACTAGCACCATAATATTGTGATTTTTGTGTTGGTTTGACCTCATACTATGCTGAAAACGCCAGTGCCATGGAGGAAGAAACCCGGCCGGGTGATGCGAAGATCGCGTCCTCCAGAGAAGCTAAGGATTTTCTGGCCAGTATTGGTGCGTATCCTTACGTGTGATGGGAATACAGGAACAACCGCGCGAGATTGCGGTAGCACTCACAGTGCACTGCAATTACTGATCGCTTATATCAGGGATGCCCAGCTCCAGTCCCGGAGGGCCACAATCCAACACGGTTTGCAGATTTCCCTGCCCAAGTACACCTTATTCGGCTAATTACCAGGATTAATAGGTGTGTTTGAGCAGGGAGATCCGCAAACTGTGCTGGATTGTGGCCCCCGGACTGGAGCTGGGCATCCCTGGGTTAGATCTCTAGGCACCTTATTGGCGCGTCACGTAATGTGCTCACGTGACCCGTGATCACCTGCCACTGGCAGACCGACAGAATGGCAATTTGTAGAACATATCCGTTATACACTGCATTAACATCTGCTGCATTTATACGTGTTACTTTTCGGGTCATGTTTTTTTTTTTTTTACATTAATTTTGGTTATTAAAAACAGTGAAGGGCCTGGAGTAACGTCAGATTTCTTTTTATTTAAATGCATGTGTATGTGTACTATTTGTATATGAAATGATCTGTTACTCTGACCCCTCTATGAAAAGAGTACCCCAAAAGTATGCAGCTATACAAGGGTTTTAAATAAATGCTATATTTGACCCTCCCTAACGGTATGGGAGCTGAGGGCTACATTTTTTTCACTTAATTGGGAAAAGTAATCTTTAGCTGCTTTTCAAACAAAACATTATTCAGAGATGTGTACCAGTTACGAGGCTCTGAACTAAACACTAATTTTACTATTTTAATTAGCTTATTCTTTTCCTATTCTTTTATATTATTATAAAATAGCTTAAAGTGTAGCCTAAAACATATAAAGCATGTTGGCAGTATTTTCAGAGAATTGACTTTGTCTTGCAGTGAATGTCCAGGCATAATCTGCAGGTGACATCACACCTGCTTGTTACCTGGGAACGAGAAGGAGATCCAAAGCCAAAGCTTCTGGCCCATTAGTGACTATCACAGCATCACTATATTCTGTGATTTTCAGCAAATGATCATTGATGAGCTGAAGTCGGATCAGCCCCAATTCACCAGAATAACTAATCTCTCTGATCACTCAGCTGCACAATATAAATGCAGGAAAAACGTCATACACTTAAGTTACTAGGAACAGGACTCCTGGATAAAAGAACAGTGGGACGTTATGTGACTTGTAAAAGTTATTTATTGAATTAAAATGGAATGACCCATGGACCCAATATTGATGTATAAAAATGTTTTTTTCCCCCTTATAGAGTCAAGGGAACTCCATCAATGTCTGTTTGTAGACTCCTTGATAACAGTGTCGGATACTGGAAGGGAATTGGGAGAGTTCACTATAACTGTGCAGAATGCAGTTCATAACAATGAACAGTGCTATCTTGTACATGCTAACAGCCATGGTTCAATTGATGATATACCATGTGGAACATCTGTCATGGGTAGGTATGACCTTGGGTGGCGAAAGATGAGGCACAGTGGAGTAATGGTTTCCCCCACTCGTCGATAGAATCACTTTCTCATTTTATTGTTACAGTGTAGACTTTTAGTGATACACTGAGTAGCACTGTTTCCTAATACCTGTGTCTGTGCATGCAGTTTAAATGTCCTCCCATGTTGAGGGGAAATCCAGTTTTCCCCTCAGTCCAAGGATATGCAGTTAGGGGAATTGGCAGATGTGTGTGAGTGAGTGAGTGAGTGAGTGAGAGAGAGAGAAAATATGCATGCACCCTGTACTTGACTGGCAACCCACCCAGGATGCCCCTTGCCCTGTACCTTGCTTGTACTGAGACTGAATACCCTCCACCACCTGCACTGCTTAAGTTTTTGGAAGGTGGATGGATGGATGTCTATTACCTTGTTTTATGTGTTTATTATTTACCAACAGCTTACATTTCAAAGACACTTGAGACTTTAGAACAGAACCACCATGAGTATGTACAGGTACTTTCTGATTATTATTTATAGATTCATAGATGCTCATAGTAATGGGTAGTACCTGTCTGCACTGGCATTCAAGGGAATTTCCACTGAACTTCGGTAAATCTATTTTTTAACGTCTTATTGTGAGGATCTGCATAATTATATTAATTCTATTTATATATGCTTATATAAAGTTTTCCCTTTAGCTAAATTGTTGCCAGTCACGTATGTCACAGAATGGGCACATGGACTTGTAACCTTAAGACTGTAGTCCAGGTCCAAAACATTCCAGTAGTTTTTATTTAAGTGAATTTCTTGGTGGAATTCCCCTTCAATGCTTTATTTGATGTACACTTAGGCAGCCAAAGAAAAATATGCTTTTAATTATGTTGTTAGGGGGATTTGCAACTAATTAAGGTAATTTAATTACTTTGTGGTGAAATTAGATGTTCATAGAATGGGTCAGGTGCCCCTTGGAGAGGTTTTGGAACTGAAATGGTGGTGTTCGTGTCACCCAACAAATCACCTGTCAATTTGTGGCGAACATAAATTTTTGTTACTTTTTATTGTTACCATTAATTTGCATATTGCCTTATTCGATATTTATTTTTTCTGGGCAAATATACTTTTTACAGAACAGATTAAATTATTATTTTTTCCAGCCTAAGACTTTTGCATTTTAGTGTACGTAATTGTTTGTATACGTATTTGAGCTACTGTTCTATAAACCATTACGGCATTAGGCTTCGTACACGGCAGCCCCACAGCACCACCTAGTGGTGTATTCTGTAAATTACTGTATGGCGGCTTTGCAAACTTAAATCAACTTTTGTAAATGCAATGTGGGAAGGTTACTTTTGAAATGTTGTAGGTTACAGATTACTAGTTATCCTGATGAAATGTAGTAAGTAATGTGACTATTTCGATTACTTTAATAAAGTAACATTAGTTATTACATTTGATTACGTTTTGATTACATTTGTAACGTTTTAAACTGGGCAGTAACACTGAAAAGTCCCGACAGATTTGCTGAGCCACGTTGTCTGGAAATATGTCGAAAGAAGTCCTCTTTGCACGGTTGCATTTCAAAGATCCGAAAGAAACTAATTTTATTTTTATATTCTACATATAGCATTTTTTACCAAAAAGAATATATTTGCATGTAATCCCTTTGTAACTACTAACATTTTGATTAGTAAATTAAATTACTCTTCCATTAAAAACGCAATGAATTGGCTTCAGTGTGTGATTTTGCAGTGACATTAACAATTTCATGGCATTGCTAGCTTCAGGACCACCGGTTGGACAGGAAATCTCACATGGTGCGACGTGGCGAACAGCTAGTGGTGAATAAAACCACCACGGAGGGAGAGGTTAGAGGATTTCTGTGCCACCGTGTTCGTAATCAAATTAATCATTACATGTGATTATTAAATGGAGATTTGTTTTAATAGATTGTCATTAAAATGTCACATTAGCTATGCATCTGCAAATTGTTTTGCATGTGTTTTGTTTGAACTTTGACAGTAAATGTTTATCCTTGCTCACTGCTCTACTCTGATTTATAAGTGGAATCCATCTGTTGATATGTTATGTAATGTGTTATTGAGCAATGCTCCTTGGGGACCCCTACATGGTCCACATTTTTGTTCCCTCCCAGCTCCCTGCCAGACAGTCCACATTCTTTTCTACCAGGAGCTTGGGAGGAAGCAAAAACGTGGGCTGTCTCGAGGTCCCCACGGACCGGGTTGAGACGCTGTTATAGAGGACACACTGGCTTTCTTGCCCTTCTGTGATTTTTCTTATTGCATTTATAAGTGATGCTGCCTATTTCCCACATGGCATCCTTGTTCATCATTAACGTTTATGTCTCTTTCAGGAAGTGAAGAGCCAGTCCTTTGTGTTTCCCGTGAGCTCTTTGGAGGGATTTGTGTCAGAGGCCTCAAATCTGCTTATTCTGAGAATTCTAGCTCAAAGAAAGATTTTTCCGGAGAACATGGTGTTCTTGTCTTTTGACACTGAGACTCAGATCTGTTTCTCTACCTATGTAAGTGCTCCAGTTGTTAGAATTATTAGAATTGTTAAATCTAAGATGGGCAATCAGTCCCAAAGGGGATTACTTGCACATCAACTATATGTATGAAAAAGGTACATTTTCCTCACCCTTTCCAAGATGTTAGCCTTCTTTGTGTCTATCATGTTTTATTGATGTTGTTTGCATGAACTGACATGGCCTGTGGGTAATTTTAGTCGTCTTATGCATGAACAGAAAGTACTGGGGGAGAGGAAGCAGTTGTTCGGGACAGAGTTCATGGATGTCTTCGGCATCCAGAGGACGGTGGAGTCAGTTACCGATATCTCTGCCACATGGCACTGTTACTTTCTTTCAGATGGGTAAGCAGGTATTTCACCGATCCCTCCCACATAAGCCTCATAACTTGGGGAACGCACTCAAATTGTAACTTCCCTCTAGTCTAAGTGAGATCAAGGAGTAAGTGTGCATGTGATGCTTTGGTATGTGAGTATAGCTTCATCACAGAAGGTGTTCTTATGAGGAGGAGAGTTGCTTCATGATGGATGATGACTTTTCCCACTTAGGAAACTTTTAAATACACCAGGAATGCTATAGAGCTGAAACTATTTTATAATAGCTGATGGGAGGTCTGACTGATCCATTGATTGGCTACCTAAAATATCAGCACAATATTTTTGTGTTTCTTGTATATTAATTCAGTTGTATTTTGTTTTGAAGTCATCTTGCAAGCAGAGTGCAAGTTGGATCACCAGTAGCGATGAAGCTATTGCATAAGCCTGCTGATACAGTAACTGGTAAATTTAAACTGCCCATTGTTTCTCTCCAGTGACAAAAGACATTCTATGTTAATGGATAGTTGCAATATCATTGTTGCCCCTCTGACCCCCCACCACAGTAGAAACCGAGGATAAACCCGTTTGTGAAAAGAAACCGCTGGTGTGGGAGGACGACATGCAGATGTTCTCCAGATTTCTGGACAGAAAGGTGCACTTGTCTAATATTTAACATTGTATGATGGACAATCATATACAATGACTGACTGGTACTGGGAGGTACTGTGCTTTTTGATATTTTGGTTTATAGTGTACACTGTGTACAGGATTATTAGGCAGGTGCGTATTTTTACTTGGAGCAAAAGAGAACTTCTGAATTAATTTTTATACTTCTGCCCAACTTTTGCTAAACATTCTCTCAGGAATAGCACTTGCCTGATAATTCTGCATATAGTGTGTATAAACCATTATCTGGGTACTTGTCAGAGCGTTCTGACTTAAAAATTCTTAAATTGACCATAAGATCTACGGCCAGTGGTTTTGAAAATAGGTGCATGGATCTGCTAATCTGTGCGAAGTGTTGCAATAAAGTGTTCTTTCCTCTTGGTTCATTTTGGCTTGCGGTACAGGAAGAACTGAAAGCCAGTCATGCCTCATATGTCCGACAGCAGCCTGAACTCAAAGCCCTGCTGGCCGATTTCCTGCAGTTCCTACTGCTCAGAAAACCGGACAATGTTTTTACTTTTGCTGCAGAATACTTTGCACCATTTGGCTCCCAGAGGGCCCCAGGAAGTGCCTTTGAGTCCTCCAATTCTGTTAAGTCTTATAACAACCATCAAAATCCACACAAATAAAACATGCTGAAATGTAATTTATACATTTACTAGTATAATATATAAATTGATGTAGGATGTAATAAAATACATGTACTTGGGTGTTGGTTTCATTTATTTTAAATGTCCTTATCATAAGCATTCACTCAGTTATGGTTATTATCACATGAGTTTAAACATTACTTACTAATAAAATATTCAGTCGTAAGTAATAAACGGACTGGAGAAGAGCGGCCTGCAAGGACTACATTTCCCATAATCCCTTGGAGCCGGATGGAGTCGCGTTGAGATGACAGCACAGGAATCAGGATAATAGCCAAATAGTAGCTTGCTTTTTTTTTTACACTAGTTGTACGGTACTGACTTGTGTTCAAGGAAGATTTTGAATGAACTGGTTTTCTGGCCGATTTTGTTCGTTGTAGGTCGCTTAGATTCGGTTTGCAGGCTTTTGATCTCTGCCTTTTCCACAAATGTCACGGAAGGCGGTACTCGGCTGGTGTCCTTAGGATGAACGCTCCGCGCGTCCAGTGATTCCGCAGCTCACTACCGCACAGCTTACGGTACCGGTACCGGGCGCAGGGGCCACGCCAGCCCGCCAGTCACGATGCTGAAGGCTGTCATTCTGATCGGAGGGCCGCAGAAAGGTAACCCCGCTGCTGGGTTTTGATGACGTGGCCATGTTATGCGGCCGATGGTGTTCCGGACCGCTGCTTTATTACTCATTTAATTGACCTGCATCGTTAATTCGATTAATTCGAGTTAGATTAAGTTTCCCTCTGTTAATGATCTGACGCCAAACCCGCCAGCAATAGCGGTAAAATTGGACATAAGGTGACAGTGCTGGCCATTAGCTGGACATGGGCAGTGACATCCCTAACCCTAACCCGTCCTGCCAGGTACCCGGTTCCGGCCGCTGTCCTTCGAGGTGCCCAAGCCCCTGTTCCCGGTGGCCGGGGTCCCGATGCTGCAGCATCACATAGAGGCCTGCGCCAAGGTGAGCATTAATATGACGCTGTCAGGCGGGGGTGTATCTCATTATCAGAGGTGTCAATTTCAGGTCCAGAAAGTAAAAATCCAGACCAGGATTTTGTTTCAACCAATCAGTGGAGCATAAAGAGCCACAGTGACAGAGCGCTCAGCTAGTTGGTTGAAACAAAATCCTGGTCTGGATTTTTATTTTCTGGACCTGAAATCGACACCTCTGCTCATTATTGCCTTTTTGCTTAATATATTTTTGTCATTCGCTAACTATACGTTGGGGGTAGACGTTTATTAGCGGCATCTCTCATCTTCACATTTAATTAAGTGGGATCTATGTTTAGTAAACCGGCAGAGGGCGCAGTAGTTAAAAGATTCACCCATCAGTAGGGGGAAGCCGTGGGGTGAAATATGAATTTGTTCTAAGTATGTGAGTACATGTGGAAAAGGTATGCAGGCAACTAATTTGCTAAATTTTATATTTCTGATTTAGGTTCCGAATATGAAAGAGATATTGCTTATTGGATTCTATCAGCCAAATGAAGAACTTACCAGATTTTTAGCATGTGCACAGCAGGAGTTCAGAATCTCCATAAGGTAACCCTTTCTGTTGGGTTGTTATCTGTGCAATGACACAGCTCTGGAAAAAAATCAGACCACTCTACAAGTCCTGGCTCTGTTTGCAGAAGGCTACACTGTGCAGCAGACTGCTTCCAGGCTCAGAGTTTCTAAGACAGGAGCACACAAGAACAAGGTGAAGCAGCAGGCAGTGGCAATGATCAGAAACCAGCCAGCTAGAGAGCGGAGGCCACTTTCTAATGCCCGAGATAACCGTCGACTTATCCAGCAGTGTCATAATTCGGAGGGTGACCGCAAGCGACCTTCTATAAGAACTAGAAACATTAAGTGCTTTGACGTGCACTGCTAGGACAGTTAGTCTCAGGCATTAGAAGCAGGACCCAGCCTGCAAAACAACAATGCGTATTTTGCACAGGCACATACTCATAAACTGAGAATTCAGTGAAACTGAAAATTTTGCTATGGTCTCGTAATTTTTTTTCCAGAGCTGTTTATAAAATAATTATATATTTTTATGGATTGTCCAAATGTCACCATTTGAGGACCGGACGTGCTCACGCCAGGCATCCCAGTGTTTCTTTATTGTTATTCATTCCTGTGTAGTTACTGCTGCAGTGTGTCAGCTGAAATACTCTCAGCACGTAAAACTTACCGTGGGATATGCTTTAGTGCTGATTAGGGCTCTGCAATCACCACTAGGGCACTTTCAGATGGAATATGAGGCTGATAATTCTGTAGGCCCTCTCTGGAAATATTTTAGGCTTAATTGCTGCTTAATCACTAATATTGTCACAGAAGGCGTCTCTGGTGTAAGAATGTATTGTAATGGATTCCTTTGCAAAATATGATTATAATACCGTTAATGTTAAGTAAGGAGACTCACCCTGAGGATCGGCTTAGCGTAGCTGAGCATCAGTTCGCGGCCTGTCTGCCAGGTACCTGCAGGAGTACGCGGCCCTGGGAACAGGTGGGGGCGTCTATCACTTCCGGGATCAGATCCTGTCCGGTGGCCCGGAGGCCTTCTTCATTATGAATGCCGACGTGTGCTCAGAGTTCCCCCTGCTGGAGATGCTGGACTTCCAGAAGGAGCACGGCGATGCACCTGGCTTCGTCATCCTGGGGACCACGGTCAGGATGTGATTGATGTGGCTGTGTGAGGGGGGTTACTGTGGGGGCGGGGGTCTGTAACTGTGGTTTATCAGCAGTCCTCCAGCTCACAGTCTGCCTGTGTCACCCCTGGTTATGGGTTTTAACAAACTGGGGTAACATAGGGTAGTAAAAGACGGGTGGATAGTTTTGGGGTATGAGCTATTAGGTGAAGAACCATTAAACACCCTGATGATGAATTGACTGATTTTTTATTTTCCCCTCAATAATTTAGGCCAATAGGAAGCAGTCCATGAATTATGGTTGTATTGTGGAAAACCAGCAAACAAACGAGGTACACAAGCGTCTTTTTCCCTGCTCATAATGTGACGCCTTTGGTCTGCGGTCCCTTTATGCTAATGCGGTACTGAGATGTATGAGTCAGCCCTGATGGAGCCGCTCCCCGCGCTGCAGGTGTTGCACTATGTGGAGAAGCCCAGCACATTCGTCAGTGACATCATCAACTGTGGCATCTATCTGTTTACGCCGGAAATCTTCCAGCACATCGGGGCTGTCTTCCAGAAGAACCAGCAGGACATGCTGTTGTGAGTGGGAGGAAACCCCACGTGCCCCCTGGTGGCCTCCGTTGGGCGTGTGCATTGATTTTCTCATTTCTTACCCTCACTTTTGTTCATCTCACCTGTTTTTTTCCCCTCCTCCCTCCCTTTCCTCCCATCATTCTCTTCCCTGTTCGACATCCCCAGATATCCCTACGAGGGGTAAGTCGCCCTCTGAGGTGATCCATGTTGTGGGCGGAGCTTAGAAAGCTTTCATTAGACACCCTGTTTGAGGCACGTCATTGTTCGTGTGGCACTTTTTCAATAGTGCCTCTTTTGCATTGCGGCATTACCGTGCTGGTCTGCAGTGTTTTCATTAAGTGTTTGTTTTATATAAAAAAAGAAGATTCTGTAGTGCTTAGTATTGTTTCTTTAATGCAGTGAAAGGGGCAGCTTCAGCTTACCCACAGCCAAATGATTGCAGCATTGTGCCCAGGGCCTGACTGCTAAATCAGTACCTATACTGATGCTCCTCGACTTACAATGGGAATAGGTTCTGGCGAAGTGGAATATGACATGATAAATAAGCAAATGGCTACTGTCACTGAATAAGTAAATAAACAATTTGTGTAAATACCAGCAACTCAAAAGCAATTGAATAAAAGTCTATCCTATTATTAAATGTAGTAAAGTCGAAATATTATATGTCGGGCCTTCGTAAAGTGAGGAGCATTGGTATATCAAAATGTTGAAGTTGATATGTCCCGGGTTCCATTCTGCTTAAATATGATGTAAAGCCTTAGAGAATGAAATTAAGAGGCCTTATTTGATTGGCTATAGGCAGGCTTAGTGTCACCATGGGGATGTCCTACATATGTCGTTAATTTCAGCTACATCTTTTGGTTTTCTTTGCTTTGAGATTCTCCAGGAACTGTTGTGGTCCTCTCACTTTCATTTTGCAGACATTCCCATGCCTTTTATTTTGACCAAAGCATGCTTTCAGCTCGGTTACTCCTCTCATTCCTTCAGACATTTCCACTTTCCAAAATGGCACACACTCGTGAAAAGCCCAGGTAGCAGCATGATGTACTTAGGGGGGGTGCAGGAGCATTTTATTGTGGTTGAATTCCTTTAGTAAGTTACCTCTGCTGGGGCCCACTGCTCGTGTCTTTGGCTGGATGGGAGGTGAGTTACTGTAGAGTGGAGCCCAAAGTCATGTTGTCCTTACACTTCAAGCATCTGCGTCTTAGTGAGCGGACCTGACATGTTGCTTACTGAGAACAAGGGGCCTACTGCCTACATGGTGCCAGTTAGTGATGCTTTATCGGAGTTGTGGTTCTCTCACAGAGAGGAGCAGACCAACGGCTGGCAGCGGGCAGAAGTGGTCCGGCTGGAACAGGACATCTTCACCGCGCTGGCCGGCCAAGGCAAGCTGTACGTCTACAAAACCGCAGGCTTCTGGAGCCAGATCAAGTCGGCTGGGTGAGTCCCCATCGCTCCCCTGGGCGGCTTGTCGGACAGATCCCGCCGTGATCAGGGCGAGGCAGATTGTACACAGACAGGATATGATGTGTCAGTGTGTTTGAGCTGCCCGTCTCCGGACAGGTCTGCCATTTATGCCAGTCGGCTCTATCTGAATCAGTACCATCAGACTCATACCGAGAGGCTGGCCAAGAATGAAGAAACGGGCCCAAAAATTAGTGGTAAGCATTAACTCTGCATTTGTCATGGTCACGATGAACTACAGTTTTCCCGTATATTAACATGTGGTTTGCTCTTTTCAGGAAATGTGTACATTCACCCAACCGCTAAGATTGACCCAACAGCCGTAGTAAGTTAATTTTTCACTTGAAGTATCACAAACCGAAAAAATGCAGATTTGTTTCATTTTGACTTAGTAATTTCCGTACACTGAAATTCTCATGTTCCTCCGTCCGCAGTTAGGCCCTAATGTCTCTATTGGCACCGGGGTGACAATAGGGGCAGGGGTTCGAGTGAGAGAATCCATCATCCTTCACGGGGCAACTCTGCAGGCAGGTCCCGTCCCGTTACGGCTCCTGGGTTTACGTGCCGCTGTCCAGAGCCAGTTGGACGTCCTTTGTATGATGAGTTTCCTGAGAACTGTCATCCTGTTTTGTGTGCTGCTTCATAGGATCACAGCTGTGTGCTGAACAGCATTGTGGGATGGGACAGCACGATAGGCAGGTGGGCGAGGGTCGAGGGAACCCCCAGCGACCCCAATCCCAATGACCCTTACGCCAAAATCGACAGTGAGACGCTCTTCAGAGATGGAAAGCTGACACCCTCCATAACCATTTTGGGTAAAGTACTTTCAGCAGCTGGAACTGTAGCAGAGCATGCTGATTTGGGTGCAAGAAAGCTGAATTTTTCTTTATGCTACCTTTTTCAAATGTTCTTTTCCAGGATGTAACGTGAATATCCCTTCAGAGGTGATTATACTCAACTCGATTGTCCTCCCTCACAAAGACCTCAACAGAAGCTTCAAAAATCAAATTATATTGTAATTTACTTTTGACTTGGCAAAGCTAACGGCCGTTATGTCCCTGACTGAAAAGGGATTTAATGCAAGATAAAAAGGGATTTGATGAAGTTAACAAAACACCCCTCCCATTGAATTTTTGTTTATATCACAGCATTTTAAGGTGTTAAATGACATTTGGCAATGTGTAATTGAATATCTAATACACCTCATTTAAGCAAAACATGTTTTTCAAGTAATATGTGAGATGCCTTTAGTCTGGGATTAGAGAAGTTAGTGTAATGGGTTAATGCTGTCAGGCCAAAATATCTAGATACCTACAGATTTTAGTCTATACCCTGACTGGATGTAGTATCAACCCTTAATATGAACTTGAACAGGTTAGCCTGACTGCTAATGAGCGGTGTGCAGTAACATTGGGTTAATCTGCTAGTCAGTTAGCACATGGAGCATCATATTGCTATAAACTGGAGAAGAGCTCATGTTTTTGATGTCTGGAGCTTGTTAAATAAAGCAACTTGGCCATTGGTGGTTTCTGAGTCAAGGTGTCACCAATCAAAGGCAGATTATTTTCCTTCTGGGGTGGGATGTGTGTGCGTTGCGGTGCGACTGCGCTGCGTTTCCATTCAGTCCGAGGCCGACCGGCGCCGGATTGCGAGATCACGTGATCACGAGAGAATTTCTAAGATTGTGCGGGATAACGTGATAACAACCGTGGGTAAAACCAACGGCGTTTTTTTTTGCTGATTTCTGCGCACTTAAAACATTAGTAGGCTTCCTAGTTAATTTTGCCCTTGTTGTTGCGCAACTTTAATTGTGTTTAATGTGTTTAGCATTGTGTGCAAAGTTAACTTCTCAGCGTCCATGTTCTGAGGGGATCGTCTGGAGTTGGCGCATGCGCTCTGTGTTGCGTTCTTGATCCGTATCCCTCAAAATTAGACTTGATGTGCATCTCGACGGACTGCCAAACATGTGACGGAACAGAGATGTAGCGGAGACGTAACGCATCGGATCTGGTGTAAACTGATGCATTGACTTTATTGGCGGCCATTAGCTGTGGCTGCCGTGTCGGAGACGCACCTCAACGCACACGCATCCAGACGCACCTCAACGCACACGCATCCAGTGTAAAACAGGGGCCACACCTCGGACCAGGATTTGAGTCTCCGCCATGGCTCCATGTGTGTGGAGTTGGCATGTTCTCCCCGTGTTGTTGTTCTGGGTAATCCGGGTACTCCGGGTTTCCCCCCCCAGCCCACAAACATGCTGTGGTTCGTGTCCATGGGTGTGCATGTCTGAGTGGATGGTGTGTCACTGTGCCCGGTAATGGGCTGGCCCCCCATCCTGGCTTGCTCCATGCCTTGCTGGAGCCTTTGCAGCCCTGAAAAGAAGAAGCAGCTACAAACAGTGGAAGGATGGATGGATGGATTAGATGGTAGGAACTCGCAGGTGGTTCTACAGAACCTGTCAGAGCAACAAGGAAACACTTCATGTGCCTTGAGCAGAGCAAGTATAAACAATTACACAAGTCAGTGTTGTGGAACTGGAGTGGGTGGGCGATTTACTATTAGTTGTTGAGTGTGGTTGTGTCAATATCAGCATAATTTTGTCTTCACCGTCACCATTAGATGTTACACCAGCTGACATTTTCTGCATCGGGAGAAGGAAGTCCTTGTTACTCACTAAAGATTATATGGGATTCGGAAAGCAGTTACGCACTTACATCTTATCATTCCTGGCTTTTCCTCACCTTCTGAGATTAAGACCCAATCCCTGTGCCCCCCCCCCCCCCCCCCCCCCCCCCCCCCCCCCCCCCCCCCCCCCCCCCCCCCCCCCCCCCCCCCCCCCCCC